>QANZ01026782.1:71599-141454 GCA_003254925.1 Chamaecrista fasciculata | reverse complement strand
GCACTTTAGCTAAAAAAAGATTTTTTTTTTTTTAAGTTACATAGCCCAAAACTCCCCAATCCCATTTTCCATATTTTGCTCCCAATGCTCCAACTATTTGGATTCTCATGGTTTTCTCTCACTAAAACCCTCTCTCTCTCTCTCTCTCTCTCAGTAGAAGTTGGAGAAGAGCATGAATCCCTGCAGTACGGTTTTCCAGAAGGGAGAGATGCCTCAACTCACGAAATTATACGTTGCCTCTCGTTGTAACATCTCTGTTCATGGCTTCCATTTTCTCTGTTTTCCTTCTCTATTCCCCAAATCCTCTGTTTCTCACGTCCACTCAAAAGTAACAAAATGGTAATTAAATGCTCTCCTTCACAATCATAATTCATAATAATAATGATATCCTCTTGATTGCCTTAATTGGTTGTTCTTGAATTGACAGAGGAGCAGAAATCGTGTGACTTGTTCAAGGGTCAATGGGTTAAGGCTTCAAGCAGGGAAGACAAGACATGGATTTTCTGAACTGGAAATGGAAGCCTGAAAAGTGTGAACTTGCGAGCTTTGACCCAAAAGCGTTTCTTAAGATTGTTAGAGGAAAGAAAATGGCATTCATTGGTGACTCTCTCGCTAGGAACCACATGGAAACCATAATTCTTTGACATTTTATCATCTTAATTGCAAAATATTACATCCATCTTCTATTCAAAACCATTACAAACTAGAAAGTGAACAAGGACCAACGTTTTAACTCCCATGGTTTATATTTGCATCTTCTAATTCATACTCTGTATTCATGTATTGGTAATTTGATGGGTTCATTTTAGGAATAAATTGTATATTTAACTTTCTCAAGTAAATTAATGACACACAAAAAAATTTGTTAACATATATAAAATTCTTCTAAAATTTAACCACTATTTTAAAAAGTTTATTGAATTTTAAAAAGTAAAGAAATATTTTGAATTTTTTATTTTTCTGAATTAATTTTTTTAAAAAAAGACTATTTATACTAAATTAAAAATTCAAAGGGTATTTTCTCACATTTCAAATTTTAAGGAATTTTATGCATAGCGTCTAAAATTAGAGAAGTTTAATACATTTTAATCAATCTCCTATGACAGATTATAAACATAGAGGGTATTAGAGATAATTTATTGTATGATTAACTATAAAAAAAAGTTAAGAGAATACAAAGAAAGCTTGTTATTAGAACTTTCTTGTGTCTGAATTATTAAAAAAAATTATAACAAAAAAAAAAGCTTCATATAATTCAAACACCTAGTCCTGTGGGAGTTGATTTTGTTCACTGATATTGGACAATCCCTAACCACAAGCAAACTAGAATCTTTCATAGAGTGAAATCATCACCATGAGATAGATCATAGAAGTGATTTACAAAATTCTATAATTTGGCAGGAAGAGACTCCAAAGGACATATACAAGGACCCTGAAGATCGGAGCCGAAAATGGTATTTCCAAGGCCACAACTTCACTTTAATGTCAGTATGGTCCCGATTTCTGATATCAGGGCAAGAAAGAATCGTAAATGGGACAGGCTCTCAAGCAGTTTCGACATGCATCTAGACAAACTAGACGAAGATTGGGTAAGAGAGTTTCCTGATTTAGACTACGCAATAATCTCAAATGGGCATTGGTTTTTCAGGGTGATGTATCTTCACGAAGCATCAAAACTAATAGGATGCGTGTACTGCCACCACCCAAATCTCACACACTACTACAACGTCGACTTCCCCATAAGAATGGCCTTTCGAGCCACTTTCAAATACATCAATACCTGCAACACTTGCAAGAGAAATGTGTTGACTTTGTTGAGGACTTTCGCTCCATCTCACTTTGAGAATGGGGCATGGAACACTGAGGGTACGGTTTCAAAGATTGTAATACTTTTTGGGTCAAAATCTCATTTTGGTCATCGAATTATACCATGAATTTTATTTTGATCTTTAAACTTTTCTATTTGTTCTATCATGAATTCAAAACATGATTGTCTCTGGTTTTGGCGGCAAACAATTTCTCTTTCATATTATCTTAATAAGTGAGTTGATAAAGAGAATGAAAAATCTTCATTCTCGACATGTGAGAAAAAAAATCATATATCTCAACTTTTCATGTTAGAAAATGTAGAAATCTGTTGGATGTATTGGATTAATAATAGAACAAATAGAAAAGTTTAACAACTAAAACAAAACAAAAAAAATGTTTGAGGATCATAACAAAATATATATGAAGTAAAATAAAAAATTTAATTTATAAGCTTTGTTTTATATTGGGAAAGGCTTGTTTGTTTTCTCCCATTGATATACAAGCAACTACTTATTAAGGATAGTGATACATCACTCATACATATTTGAAAACCTTTCATTATTTATGTCTTTGTTCTACTTTGATTTGTAACAGATACTGCAACAGGACGAGTCCATTGAGTGAAGAAGAGGTTGATTTTGGAGGCGTGGAGTGGCAAGTGAGGAATGTTCAGATGGAAGAGTTTGAAAGAGCAAGAAAGGATGGGATGAGATTTGAAGTAGTGGATGTGACGAGAGCCATGATGATGAAAGCACATGGTGATACGAGTAAGGCTTTTTACTCTTTGCTAACTATCCGATGTGGGACTCGTATCAGATGGGCATCCTGGAGAGTATTGGGGGAATAAGTGGATGAGGGGTTTTAGCGATTGTACACATTGGTGTATGCCTGGTCCTATTCATCTTTGGAATCACCTGTTTGTTGAGTTAGAATATTTGAAATGCTCAATGTGCAAAAATGAGATGCTAATATGGAAATAATGGATAAGTTTGAATATCAGAGGGGGGGATTATTAGCACAACTTTGAAATTTGAATATCTCTTGATCAAGTTTTGAACATTAGAGATGTTTTCCACACAAGTCCCTAAATTCACAGAGGCAATTTGCAATTTAGCTTTTAATTTTTAGGGTAAATTACACTTAGATACCCTGTGGTTTGACCCTATTTTACTTTGGTACCCTGTGGTTTGAAACTTGACACCTTAGTACCCTGAGGTTTTGACAGTTAACACATTGGTACCCTCAATTATTTTTCTGTCAAATTTTAACAGAATATTCCACCTGCCCTCTCACTTGCCACACTTCAACTCATTTTATTCCAAAATTAAACCTAATGAAAGATCAAAAGCAGCCCATGAGAAGCAAATCGGCGACCATCATATTTTTTGAACTTCCTCAAAATTCTTCTCGTCTTTCTCATCAGTTGCCTCCAGCTCTTCTGGACTCTCACCTTCAACAACATTGCACATACCAAAATCAGTCTACAATCTACACTAAAACTGAAATGCCTCGTTACAAATAGAATATCGAATAAATCAGAATATTACCGCGCCTTTGCCTTCTTCTCGATCGAGAGATTTGAGAATTTTCCGCAAGTTTCATCGGTTATCTCATAATCGAGGTCTGATTCTGTATCATCCGAATCAGAAGCAGAGTATCTGATATGAAGCATGGACACTGATACAGACACGGGACACGACACGGATACGGACACAGCGACACGCCAAACTCTCAAAATTACGCGACACGACACGGCATATATTCATATATATAAATAATTAAATATTCATAGTTTTTAATGAAAAATTTAAAAATTACAACTTTTATTCATAATATATGTCATATTCATTATTATCTTCTCTTGTTTGTCATGTTAAAGTTATAAAAAATTGATTTATATTCTAAAATTTATGAATTTGTGTCGTGTCGGTGTCGTACGGGTGTCGGACACTGACAGTGTCTGACACAACGACACGCCTTTAAAATGGAGTGTCCATGCTTCCTAGGTATCTATAGAATAGGCTCACTGTAGTTAAATTTAATAGAGGAAAAAAGGGGCAGTAGTCTGTTCATTAGATGACCAAGATTAAAAACTCTTCTTTCTGCTTGATTTTATTTAAACTTGTCTTGATGATTAATGGTTTGTCTTGTAAAATATATTTGAATAATTGAAAGGGGAAGAATCTCTCCTATTGGGTTGATTTCAATTTTCACAAACTAGTAGATTGGGTTTTCATCTATATCCACGGTTTACTTTCTCTTTTTTTACTTTCTTTCGGTCCTCCTTTTAAGAGAAAATATCGTTTTTCCATGTGTGTGCGTTGATAATCTTCTATAGACGATGACCGGAATTGTTTTTATTGGGGATAATATTCAGGAGTTAAGTGCTCTGTTTGGCTTTTTGTGATTTTTTTTTAACTGAATGTAATTAGCGGTTCATAGAATGAGGGGCTAGTTAGTCAGGTTCTGGGATTGGTCAAAAATTTCTGCTCGTATTTAGTAGAAAATGGCAAAATAAGAGATGGAAAGAAATTAACATCGATGCTTATGATGATAATGGCGAAGACCCCGACGATTTGAAAGTCATGATGGTCGCCGATTTGCTTCTCTTGGCTGCCTTTTGATCTTTCATTAGGTTTAATTTTGGAATAAAATGAGTTGAAGTGTGGCAAGTGAAATATAGGTGGAATATTCTGTTAAAATGTGACAGAAAAATAATTGAGGGTACCAATGTGTTAACTGTCAAAACTTCAGGGTACTGAAGTGTCAAGTTTCAAACCACAAGGTACCAAAGTGTAATTTACCCTAATTTTTATCTTAAAGAATTTTATTTGTTTCAAAAAAATTCCAAATACTTAAAAGAAATCCTAAATGCTAATATTGTCCATAATTGTTGTTAAATATGACATAACATACTAGTGTATATAATTTACATTACTTATCTAATCTAAGAGATAGCAAATACCTTCAAATCAAAATTCGAAAATTAAAATTAACAGCTTAAGAACCCTAACCTAATCATCAATCTCCTAACAATCTTTCTTGCAAAACTTATGAATATAAATTCCTTGTTGATACCACAGCTTTACCCAACCAGTCAAGAAAACAATAAAACTAAAGATTATCCAATATTTCTTGAAGGCGATGCGAAGTCAAACATGCTTGCACACAAAATCTTGATCCTCACTGTGTGCCAAAATTTGTAATAAATATTGAGCAGGCATTTAGATGCTTAAGCTACACATTAAATTATAAAACAAGCATTGCAAATGTTTGCACTATCTAATTTTTGTTTTTTTTTTAAAAGGGAAGAGTTTAGGTGAGTTAGAATCCCTTTCATTAACTATAATAACCTCGATCAATAAAATCATTGCATTCCAAATATCAAACTGATTCAATGATAATTAATCCCTATAATTTATATCTATCTTAAGTTGAATCCCTATAGTGTCAATTTTTCTTACTAGGAGCCCTCTAATAACATTTCTTTTGTAATTAGACCTCTATTGATAATTAACAACCAGAGAGTTCGCCTCCTATGTGCTAAAGGTGGCTAACTAGGATAATAATCAAGCTCTTTCATAGTCAAATGAACATTTCAATCAACAAGCTCTTGTAAATTAAAATACTAATAATAAAAAAAATATCTGAATTAGGCATCTCTAAACTGGAAGCCAAATTCGTCTTCATCTTCATCTTATATGGCCCGATGGTATAGATTTTAGTGAGCCACTTTGATAGCAAAGAAAGGAAGACTGATACAATGTCAGTCGCCTTCCATGGTGACTCATAAACATGCCCAATTCACAAACCCTTTACCTTTTTGTGTCAGCTGTGAAGACAACGAACTCCGGGTTGGTGAGAAGACTTGCTGCTACATTGTGGGAAACCAATGAGATGGGATGAAGAGGGCAAGTTGTGAAGGCAGCGAGCAGGTGAGCTTGCAGAAGATAGAAGGCCATGACTCTGTTCTGTTGCAAATCACCTATTCAAAAATCTAGACTTTCTCTGTGACTTTTGATTCGTCAATGGAATCAGTGAACGAGAAATTCTGGAAACAATGTGGCACTCCATCCACTGAACCTTCTATGGTGGTTTCTTCCAGTTCTCAAGTTTTACAGCCACCTTTCACCAGTATTTTTGGGGATAAGGGTAACAGGTCAAGAGTTCTTTATCTTTCACTAATATGGTCTTTCCTACGCCTCAATGTTCCTAGAGATGCATATTTGTTTCATTTTTATTTTGAAAGACTTTAGTAATTGGATGCTTACTGGATTCTAAAAGAGCCTAATCATCATCCCAGTTAGCCCTATTAGTATATAAGAGACAGAATTTGAGTGCTACTTTTATAGTAGGGGCTTAATTACAAGTAAACCCTAAGGAAAGTGACCCAATTTAAGTAAAGGGTCCTCAAGGGGGCAATGGCATGATTCACAGGCATCCACATGACATTTGGCTGCAAGAAATTTCCTTACTAAAAAAAAACAAAAGGAAAAATTACATACAGAAGACAAGTTTTGTTACCAAGAAGGAAGGAAAATTTACACACACAAAGGAGAAAACATCTTCCCCATTAATCTGAAAGAACACAGAGGAAGCAAAGATAAAAGTTCAATACAACCACACCATCCAACCTCATTGCATGTCTAACAAGGAGACGGCCAGTAATAATAAACCCATGAGCTGAATCAGATAGTAACCAAAAAATTTAGTTATCCTATAAAATGGTAAAGAAGAGATTCTCTTTAAAGATAAGATGCTAAAGCCAAAAGCTCCAATCAGCAGGATAAAAAGCACAACCCCACAAAACCTTGCACCCTCTAATCCACTCAGAGCTTCAGAAACTAAACACTAGAATTGATCCACAGAGGCACAACAAAACACAACCATAGATCAAATTCTCCAGAAGTTTAAATAACTAAATCCTTCAGTTTCTAAGACCTATCCACAACATATAGTTACTTAAATAAGAAAGCTACCTTTCTTCACTAATAGTTAAAAGGAAGCTGGGCAAACAAACTAATCATCCTCTATCACAATCTGTAAATTCCAAGTCAGCACAACAAACTGTTAACAAGTCATTGAGCCATCCTGGCATTCATTATAGCATCAGAGTTTTGTGAAGAATGAAGCTCTCCTACACAATCTTATAACTTAAAGCCATAATAACACAACAGAATCTTGGAATAAATAGCAATTCTCTAACTATAGAGTTAACAACAACATTGACATTAATTTATATCAATTCTAAAAACTCTAGACTACACCACACTACACTACCTCATGCTTCTACTGCGTTGCCAAGCACAAACGAGCAAAGCTCACGAACGGGTGAGAATTCAACAAGCCCAATATCCATAGCGTAACCAGTGACAGGCAATTTCAAGTCTCGCAATACACAAAACGCCTCAGCCATCCGCGTTTTGGGCACTTCCTGCGCGACAGAACAGTAAGGAATCCATGAATCAGGACGATACTCGTCTCCAATCTCCAAGCCTTCTTTCTTCATTGCGTCGCATAATTGAGATTGGAACTGAAGAAGCGAGATTGAAGGCGTGGGTGCGAGGAAGAGGACATTGTGGTCATTTGGGAGGGTCCCAATTGTGGAGAAAGATAGAGGCAAGGGTTCGAGCTTGGCCGAGAAGCTCTTGATGATGGACTCGAGCTTCGAGGGATCGATGAATGGGCTCGAGAAAAGCGTGATGTGTGGGCGCGACTCGATTTCGATGAGCTGGGTGCTGATTTGTCGACGAGCGAGTACGTTCCAGGCTTTCAAGACCTGATTTTCGAGAGCGGGATCGAAGTAAAGCTCGATGGCATAGCCTTGTGACATTGCCTTGAAATTCGGATAGAATCGATGAGTAAAAGAACTCGAATAGCAAAACCCAATTCTTCAAAACTCAGATCTCAGATGAAAAAAAGAAAAAAGCGACGAAACCTGAGCTGCCCTGAGAAAGAAAAAAAAAAAAGGAAGGCAAAAGCGAAATTGAATGTGAGGGAGTCCAAGATATGAGGGAAATTGGGGGAAGTGGGTATGAAGGTATGAAGGAGAAATCAAAGCAAAAGGAACAATTACACGTGAGAGGGTGGATTAAAGGGTGTATGAGAAAGAGACAGAGGGAATAAAGAGTGGGGAAAATCAGAAAAGCTATGGAATGAAGCAGACACTGTTTCTGTTTCTTCGATATTGCCTTATAATAGAAATAGAAACAGTTCGGCGGAAACAGAGAGCAGAGTTCGCCAGTAGAGTTCATAAAGGGGAGGACTTGGGCTATTTGGAAGTTTTGGTAGGAATTGGAAATAGGGTGAGAAAGGAACATAGTCCTTTAAAAAGTTTTTTTTTTTAATTTAGTCCCTAATTTTTTTTTATTTAATCCTTAAAAAATTTATCTTATTGTAGACCTTAATCTGTTGATAGAAATTATCATATTATAACATTAATTGTTAATTTTGTTATCCATCTTTTAATCTTTAAAATTTACTAATTGACAATTTTCTTCCTAATCTTTTTTTTACAATCAATTTTATCATAATCATAATATTTTAAATTTTGGTCAATTAAAATTGAATCAATCAAATAAGTTGGTGGATAGTGGCTGGTTATGTTCGTCCAAAAATTAGTGGATCAGTTGAAAAGTCTCTGTAGGATGGGCCTTTTATTTGTGGCAACAATCCACTTTCACATAATTACTTACAAAACATCATAGCATACATTTTGTGTTAAACTTGATATTTTCTGCTTCTTCTCTTCCACATATAGCAAGAAAGACCTATCCCAAAAGGAAAAACTAAATTTGGTCTTTTTTTTTTGCCTGAAAATTTGGTCTTTTAGAAATACTGAAAACACCAAACTGTACTTTCACATAAGCTGAATAGACAGCAATAACTTATTGAAATAATAGATCCAGCAGCCCAAATACATACATAGCATACATAACATTTTTTTGAGGGCCCTTTATTTGAAAGGATCACAACCTAAAACATAAATATGCAAGAACTCATAATAATAGTAAGACAAGATGGTGATCCTTCCATAGAGGTTTGGATCTTTATTAGAAGATAATAGTGAAAATACCAAATTAACACTAAAAAGATAAGGTGGTGATATGGAAAACATAAGTTAATGGGGAACGCGCAAGTAGAGTGGGATGGGATTGTGAGAGTTAGGTGGTGAGTCCCAAACAGAGAAGGCACTTGAAGAGTTCATCCATTTTAGTGTCATTTCTGGAAAGTGACGATCAATCACATCCTTCAAGCTCTCAGTAGTGTTAACCCATTCAAGTCCTTTCTTCGTGTACGTCTCTTCATTGAAGTTGCTCGTGAAGAACCTATCTGCCTCCAACCTCCTGCCAATATTATATATATTTACCACCCATTCATTTCCAAAACCCATGCCATTACCCCATTTCTTTCCCCTTTGTTTGGTTTTAGGCAAAAAATTGCAAATAATTCCCTTAAACTTGAGATTGTGTTTAAAAACTTTCTCTAATTAATGTCTCAACTTTGATATACCTAAAGAAACTTAATGGATTTACCCAATAGTATCTATCTTTCTAATCATATTAAGGTGAGCAGGTAATTGGTTGCACTTAGGAAGAGGGGAATTTACTCAAGTTATGACAAAAATGATTATCTTTCGATCAAATAAAATTCGCAAATTTTCTTGGTTGTAAAATGACGAGATGGGGGTTTTGTGCATAAAAGTTAAAGTTTAAAGGTTTATATATCAAAACTGAGACATTAAGAATATATATATATATATATATACTAGGGGGTTTGCGTGCCCAAATATGTATGTAAAATAAATAAGGGACTAAATTGTTAACTTAGTAAAGAAAGAGAGACCAAATAGTAAATTTTCTCTTATTTTTAATTTTATAGACTATAGTTTTAAACATGGACGACCAGAAAGGGGTAGAGCCATATAATATAAGATATATATATATATATATATATCATGTAGCTTAATTTAAGTTTAGGGATGTTTATTGTAATTTAGCCTTCATTTAAATACTGAAAGAAAAAACCCATATGGTGATGACTAGACTTGGTCATGGGCCCATATAGTCCATGGATTATCCAAGCCTAAGCCTATAATTAATTACCCATCAAGTCCATGGACTACCCAAGCCCAAACCCGCCCATGAGCAGGTCTAGTGGTGACACATAAATTTGGGCCTTCAGCCCATCATTACCTGGAGGCCATGAGGAGGAATATAACAAAGGCAGTCTCACTTATTGCAAAACCTTTGATCTTCGTCTCTGCCATGAGACCCACCAAAATATCAAGTTCCTCCACGTCATCACCATACACTTCTTTTAATACTTGAATTGCTTCCATGTCATCTGTCAAATCCTCCCATTTTGTGATGGGCAGTAACAGCAATCCCCTACGGAACTGGTTGTATCTTGCCACACTCCTCTCTCTGTCTCTGTATACTGCAAGCATAATGCATTGTTGTTATAATTGTTATTAATTACTCAAATATTATTTGGTTAGTGAAAGATGAAGTGTGGTCATTTTTAACCAAATCTTAGAATGAAAGATTAAGAGATGAATAAGTAGAATTCACTTTCTAGAGCTGGAAGGTCCACATGGTTAGGCCTCTCTGTGCCATCCACATTCTGTGGAATGAGATCTCTCAACCACAATGGGTAGTTCCAAAGTTCAAGCGCACCACAAGCTTGGTGACCCATTGATACTATTTGCTTTTCAATTCCTATCTCTTCTAAGCTCTTCTCTCCCGGCAATCCAATCAAATTTTGCATTGGAATCCTATATCATAATCATTATAACATAAACAAAATATCAATATATGATTGGTTAACTTTAGAATTTAACAACCATATATAGTAAGATTCATATAAAATGGTCTTAATTACTCTCTAATCAAGGGTGGAGATTTGTTATGTCCAGGAGTTGCAGTGATGTCTCTGAGCTTGAGGGAATCAGGCAGGAGGGAGTGCATTCTATAGACACTCACAAACTCCTCAGTGAGAGAATAAGGAACGCCATGATTATTGGGTTTCTTCAACCCCACAAGTCCTCCCAATATGGCTCCTCCAACATGCCCAAATGTGTCCTTGAATTTCTTTCCCAGCAATCCATACCTAAATCCAAAATTTGCATTTTTCATTTCACTAATTAATTGAGGAACCCACACATCGGTAATGTCAATCGCGATCTTGGTTATTTGTCCTAATTTGGCATATTAGTTATTATAATTAATTAATAATGGAAACATACACAAGTGATGTGCAATATATATAGCTATTTTTTTTTTTGGCCAAAATATATAGCTATTTCATATGGACTAAACTTTCATAAAGTTTTTTATATATATGTTTATTATGAGTTCTCTAATAAAAATAGGAGGTGTATGTATTAATTTTTTTTACATGCATGATTATTATTATTATTATTATTATTTTTGCCTGAATTTTACATGCATGATGATGAATCACAATAAAAAGACGATATTAAAGACAATAATTTGTTCAATCAATCATGTAAATAGAACATGTTATTTAAAAAAAAAAACTTGTAATAATAATATAAAGATAGTTATATAATAGTTTTTCCGTTTAATATAACATGGAGAAGGGTCAAATTAATATTTTTTTTAATTTAGTTAAATGGGTAGTGATGTGATAATTGGCCAAAAAAATTTTCTTTTAAAATTTAGTTTACAATTGATATAAATAATTCTATTGGCTACTTATTATCATCATAATATGACTCATAACTCATTTGATCAATTTTTTTAGTCAAGCTCATTTTTTTTAATCAGGTCAAAATATTATTTTTGTCATCAAATATGAGGTCAGTTTTATTTTAAAATCATTTTTTGTTTCATTTTGATCCTCGAAGTTTTAAATTTGATGCACCTTTAGTCCAAAATGTGTTTTGTCCAATTCATGTCGTTATTTTTAAATTAGATAGTTGAGATAAATTATTTTTTTCTCATATATATGAAAATAATTATCAGTTTTTTTAAAAAAAAAGAGAAAGAAAAATCATTTTTCTTAATAGCAAATTGTTAATAAATTTGTAGTTGATTTTTCTTTTAGAGATTGATTTTTTTTTTTTAAATTGTCAATACAATTATTATGACATGTAGGAAAGATAAATGATTTATTTTAAATGTTCAAGTTAAATATAATAACAAAAAAATCATACAAAATAAAATAAAATTGATATTATAATTTAGGACCAAAATCACTATTTGTCTCTTCTTTATATATATATATAGCCATTTGTCCGAAAAAAAAAGTCAATTAATTAGGAGCAAAGCATATTATATTGTTACCAGTTAGCACGCATGGCTGCAAGTAAAGTATCGATTTTAAGAAGTTCTACGGTCCAATCGATGGTGTGAATCTTTGCAATGACAGCCGTGGTAACCAGCCTTGCATGGCGATAAAGATCTTCATCTTCCATATCTTTGTATTCCCTCTAATATAATATAATATAAATACATACCATCATACATGAATTTATTATTTATATAAGCACATTTAGCAAGCTAGAGTAGAGTTTTAAAGAGAGTGGTGTGAGATGGCCATTAATGACTTGAGATGAAAAGAGATGAAAATGAGTGGGGTGAGATTAGTTAGATATAAATCAATCTATTGATTGAGAGTTTAATAAAAAAAAAATTAATGATAAATTATTTTTTATTTTTATAAGAAATAATTGATCTTACAGACAAAAAAAATTAAAGTAAAATAAAAAATATATATATAGGGAGATTTATTAATCAACATTAACTCTCTTCTCTTTCATTTATATAAGACAAAATAAATTTATCCTTAATTACTTTTATATTAGGACGGTGCATGAGATTTTAGTAGCTGTGTAAGTAAAAGAAAATTTGTAAATTTTTTCTTGTAAGAATTATATTAGAGAGGGTTTACAATTTTTTTTTTTGGCTTAAGTGCACTTTTGGTCTCTTAACTTTCATAAAGGTCTCAATTTGGTCTCATAACTTTTTTTGTTGCAATTTTGATCTCCTAACTTTTGAAAAAGTCTCAATTTGGTCCCCTAACTTTTTTTTGTTACAATTTTAGTCCTCTAACTTTTGAAAAGTCTCACTGTTGGTCCCCTAACTTTTGCACTCACTGTTGGTCCCCTTACTTTCGCAAAAGTCTCAATTTTGGTCCCCTAACTTGGGATCAATGGTGAGACATTTTCAAAAGTTAAGGGACCAAAATTGCAACAGAAAAGTTAAAGGACCATGGTGAGACGTTTTCAAAAGTTATGGGACCAAAATTGCAACAAAAAAAGTTAAGGGGACCAAATTGAGACTTTTGCAAAAGTTAGGGGACCAAAAATGCACTTAAGCCAATTTTTTTTATATAAAAAATACAGATGTCTGTGAGATATAGTGATGATAGCAAATTATCACACTAAAAGTTGCTAGTCTTTTCTGTCCTTTTTCTTTTGTGGTTATCATGCTTCTCTAGTCTCCAACAATTATTATTTGTCGTATATTATAATGCGTGGGGAAAATTTTGAAGTGATAAATAATAATGTAATTGTACCTTGAGAGCATCACAGACAGCATTGTGGTCTTGGACAAAGAGGGCCTGCAAGGTGGAGACACCAGCCCAACTATTACGAACATCACCAGAGATAGCAATTCCATCAACATTGTGAAGAAGAAGGCCATCTTTCGATATCTTCAACTTCCCATCTTTATATGTCCTCACTTTCTCCACTGCTTTTGCGTTACTCCCATATATGGCGCTTCCATCCCTTTAATGTTTATATACAACTAACTATAACATAACTCATAATAACAACATCAAACTCTAATTTAATATTAAAACTTTAAAACTTCAAAATTAATCTTGTTACTATTGCTATAGCGAATTAATTTTGTATTTATTTCTTTTAAAATAATATTATTACATAATTAAGTATATATTGTGAAGACAAACTTTAAATATTTATATANAAAAAAAAGGTTAAAGCAAAAAGGTTGTAAAGACTACAATTTTAACATTATCAGAAAAAAAAAACTTGTGATATTTATTTTAATTTTCCAAAACTAATATTTTAAATATATTTATATCATTATTTAATAATAATTTAATAAAGAAAAATGTATGGTCATTTATCTCAGTCTAGCTCAAAAAAAGTCATGACCTCATAAAATAAAATATTTAAACATTAAAAATAAAAAAAACATTAATTAAAGATATTTCATAAAATTAAACACTTTTTTTTAAAAAAGAATTAACAAAATTCTACATGCGAGTATGCGACACATACATGCATATGAAACTCAGTATAATGGAGTTTTCAGACGCATGTTGGCCACTTGGTCCCTACTCTAATTGAATGTGTGAAAAAGTGGTATTTAATTTTGAGTTTGATGCCTAGTACTATATATAGCGACTGCACGACAAACACTAGAAGTCAAAAGGAGAAGGGACCATGTTTGATGTTTATTTCTTACCACCAAGGTGTACGTATGTTTATCCCTCCACTCTTAATGTCGTTGAATCCAGTGGCAACTTCCTTCGTTTTGTAGAATCTGAATGATTTCAGTGGGCATTCCCTTGCTACTTCACTACCTGCACTCAATTCTATCTGTGTGTATATATATATATATATATTCACAAATTACATCGACGACGAGACATGTTTATTTCGTACTATTTTGGATTTGGTTCATGCATCCATGCATGTCGGTTATTTATTATATTGAGTAGTAATTGAGATTTTAGGAGGAGATTATAGATTCGATCTTCCTGATGTGTTTGTAAATTAAAAAAGATAGGGACTACTACAAATGAAAACGCTTTTTTGTTAAGACTCATTCAGACGATGAGGGATGAGTGTTTAAATTAAAAAAGATAAGGAGTACTACTACAAATGAAAACGCTTTTTGAGATGAGGGATGAATGTACACTTAACACAGGACTTTCTTCATCAATTTAGAGAAGATATATAATATGGACCACTTTACGAAAAAAAAAATAATATGGACCACAAGTGTCAATTGCAATTAATTAATGAGTTTACTATTGGCTCTTGCAAAACTAGTAGTTTACAATACGGATGATACATGCATGTACACCAGACTTTCTTCATCAATTTGGAAAACCCATGGTCACAACGAATAAATATTACGTACAATGAGTGAACCCATTAATTCGTATTTGAAAAATCTTATTTTGATTTCTGATATTTATTTTAAATTTTAATTTAATTTTTAATATTTTTTATTCTGTTTTAATCTTAAATATTTTCTTAAAGTTTTATTTTAGTTTTCAATAAATTTTACAATCGATATTTAACTACTAAATGTAATTATATATTTTTTGTTTTAAATTTGAATGTAATAAAATTATATTACAAGTTATAATTGACGAGTTTTTCTCTGTCCAACTGAGATCGTCAATAAATGAGGTCAAATCGTGCCTGAATATTAGTCACAATTTTATAAAATTGGTTATACCTCTCTCATTTTAAGTGTAAATACAACAAAATTAAAATTATTAGTTACTCAACAAATTTTATTTAGTGTCTAGCTGAAACAATTGATAAATAAAGGTACCGTTGTAGTTATTGGATGATGGAATGAAGTTTTAAACAAAATACCTGGTTGGTGTCTTCGAGATGATCGATCCAATCATGTATCATGAATTGAATCCAAGAAGCTGCAATCACATTAAACTGCTTCTCTGTGTCCTTCATACTTCTCCGTCCTAGAAGTTTTGTGGCCACCGTCATCGGATCTGGCTTCAATACCTACACCCACATACGTACTCATCCAATTATTTACCTTTAAATTAATAACACTCCCAACACAAATTAATAAGCTATTAAATGAATTATTGTAATAATACTATCAATGATATTAAAAACAGCTGGTCATGGCAGCTTTTCCGTGGCCTCAATTTAGGTTATCATATACTAGTACGTACGTGCTTTTGTTTAATTAATTAGGGTAATGGTATAAAAACAACTATAAGCGGGACACATATTTTTGTTTCTTGCTTTATTTTCTCTCTTATTGCTTTTTTTAATGTTTAAATTATTTTTATTAGAAAATGTGCAAAAGTATATAGAAAAAAAGTTCAATGGTAGGTTAGTTTCATTTTAGTCTTCAGATTATTTTTGTTTCATTTGGTTCTCAAACTATTTTTTATTTTGTTTTGGTATTCAAAAAATATGAAATTAGTTTCATTTTGGTCCTCAAACTATTTTTTGTTTCGTTTTGATCTCCAAAATGTGATTTCATATGGGTTTTATCATTATTTTTAACCTGGACAACTGAGATGGATTATTTCTCAATCATGTGTCATAATAAATGACCTGACAAAATGAGAGAAAATTTTTATTTTTAGTTACAAATTGGAGATAAATTTATGGTTTGAGGATCAAAATTAAATAAATGTGAAAGTTTGAGGACTAAAACTGAACAAATTTGAAAATCTGAAAGACCAAAATGAAACAAATGTAAAACTATAGGATTAAGATGAAATAAAAAATAGTTTGAGGATCAAAATGAAATAAAATTAGTTTGAGGACCAAAATGAAACTAACCCTATAATTTGAGGACCAAAATAACCATTTAAAAAATCTGTGATGATTTTATAAACATAACCCAATTAATTAATTATTGTTACTGTAGTATTTTGTTTTGGTAAGGTATCTTTCCATGTGGTTGGTTCCACTACAGTGAAAGTGTGAGACAATAATGAAAAAATTAAAGCAAAACACAGTATTTCAATTTAATAAAGCACAACGTTTTTAATTAGTTGTTTCACATTAATTGCTGTAGTGGATTCCCACGACAAGATTCATCCTCATCTTTCCATGAATATAATTTTTTTGAAAATTGAAATATTATTAAATATTAGATATAAATATATCTCTCACGAGAAATTTCAATTTGAATATACTACTTTGTGAGAGATTATATATTCTATCTCTGTTGGTTATATTATTATCANTGTGTGGGTTGATTTTTTTTTGTTTGGCAATAAGTAGCTTTCGCTGTTTGTTTCAGCATAATTATTAATCAATTGCCCGAATTTATGATATCTTTAATTTCATTATATGTTTATGTCTCCTCTCCTCACCACTTTTACATACAATGACCCTATAAACTTTATATTAATCTATGTAGCCCTATTTCATTATATGATTATTCAACATATATAATGATACTTGTGTGAAATTATGATGAGTGTCTCTCCTGTCTTCGTTTTTATCAATATTCTAAATACTCTGTATCGCTATTTGTTATTTTTGACCGATGACATCCTCATCATTCCTCATGGACTTTTGGACTAGATATACATCAGCCCTAAATATATAAAATTTAGAATAAATTACACTTTGGTGCCCTGTGGTTTAACCCTATTTCACTTTGGTACCCTATGGTTTGAAACCTGACACTTTGGTACTCTGTGGTATTTTCCATTAACACTTTGGTACCCTATGGAGCTATTTTGTAATTTCAACCATAACAAACTTTGCAAAAATTACATATTGACCCCTCAAAATTTTCAAAAAAATTACAAATAGATCCCTGGATACCTAGGAAGCATGGACACTGACACGGACACGGGACACGACACGGACACGGACACAGCGACACGATAAACTCTTAAAATTACGCGACACGACACGTCATATATTTGTATATATAAATAATTAAATATTCATAATTTTTAATGAAAAATTTAAAAATTACAAGTTTTATTGATAATATATGTCATATGTATTATTATTTTCTCTTATATGTCATGTTAAAGTCACAAAAGATTAATTTATATTTTAAAATTTATGAATATGTGTCGTGTCGGTGTCGTACGGGTGTCGGACACTGACACGTGTCCGACACGGCGACACGCCCTCAAAATGAAGTGTCCATGCTTCTTAGCTGGATACATATTATTTAGGAACTAAAATGGAAACTTTAAAAAAATTTTGGAGTCAATATGTATTTTTTGCAAAATTTGTTATGGTTCAAATTACAAAATAACCCCAAAGGGTACCAAAGTGTTAATGGAAAATACCACAGGGTACCAAAGTGTCAGGTTTCAAACCACATGGTACCAAAGTGAAATAGAGTCAAACCACAGGGTACCAAAGTGTAATTTGCCCTAAATTAAAAGTCAAAATCTCATTTTGATCCTTTTTTTTGCCAAATCATTTTGGTCCTTGAACTTCTCTGAATTTTGTTTTAGAAGGAATCACATTTTTTTACTAACAGTGAAACAAATAGAAATTTTGAAAACTAAAACAGAATAATAAATAATTTAGGGACTAAAACAAAATTTACCCTATACTAGTTTAGGGACCAAAAGGAATATTGACCAAATTGAAAAGAATATTAATATCAATTTTAAAAATATAAACCCTTTAATTACAATTACATAAAAGAAAAAGAGTGGAAATTAACTTTATGATTGAATGGACTTTATATATAGCATTGATATATATATACGGAACTCTACTTCATTTTATTTTGGTTAAAGGTTCATTTTGGTCCTAAATGTATTCCCTAATGTTCATTTTGGTCCATTATGTTTCAAAATGTTCAAATTGGTCCTAAATGTTGGCAAAATGATTCATTTTGGTCCTAAATATTGGTAAAATGTTTTATTTTGGTAACAAACTATTGAATTTGGTCATATTTCTCTCATCTCTCATTTCAATTTCAAAGTACTTGTTAAGAGGAACTCGAAACTCTGAATTCGTCGTATTCGAATTTGAAACGAGAGAGATATAATCAACTTTGATCGTTTTACCATAAAACGAAAGGTCTACTTTTAGGACTGATTTGACGTCATTTGTTGACGGTCTCAACTAGATAGAGAAAGTACTCTTCGAGAACAATACGTAGCTTTAAACTTGTCATGTTTAAACTTGAAACAAGCCATATTCAATAATTGGGACCAAATGAAACATTTTGCAAATATTTAGGACCAATTTGAACATTTTGAAACATAATTGACCAAAATGAACATTAGAACATACATTTAGGACCAAATTGACCCTTTAACCTTTTATTTTTTTTATAAAAAATATTTATAAAAGTAAATAAGAGGAATAATTATTCTACCTATACGAATCTATATCCCTACTTAATTTGGAAAAATAAAAAGAGGCTAAGGAATAGGAGGGTCAGGGTGGGACCCTAATAGGGGACAAAGGGTATCCCTATGATTACTGACCTGCAAATGGGGGTATACACTATACACACTACACACACCACCTGCAGCTTTTTTTTTTTTTTTTTTAAGAAGAAAGAAACATAAAAAAATAAATAAATTACACTTTGGTACCCTATTTTATGGACCAATACCACTTTGGTACACCGTTCTTTCAAAAGTGACACTTTGGTACTCTATTTTTTCAAAAATGTCATTTTGGTACCATATTCTTTCAAAATTGACATTTTAGTACCCTGTTTTTTGGACTAATTTCACTTTGGTATCACGTTCTTTCACTATTTGATACCCTATTATATCTTTTTTAGGGTACCAAAGTGAAATTGGTCTAAAGAACATGGTACTAAAATGTCGCAATTGAAAGAACAGGATACCAAAGTAGAATTGATCTATAAAACAAGGTACCAAAGTATAATATACCCTTAAAAAAGAAGAAGGAAATAAATCATCTACATTTTTCTTGTCTATATTTCTTGTAAAATATGAGAGAAAAGAAGAAAAAGAAAGAAAATATATAAATCATACATATTATTATTTCATAAAATTTATATTTTATCTCTTTTTATTTTTGTTTTTCTCTTTAACTCCGTAAGAAATATATAAAAATAAATGCAGATCATCCGATCCCATTCAAAAAAGGAGGGTGCCATAGGGTCATTGTCTTCCCGAAATAATGCTAATTTGGGCAAACATAATTATAGAAGAAAGATTTTAGTGGGATTGGGGGGTTTAATTAATTACATATGCTTCAAGTCTTCAACACCATCCATTATCACCACTAATCCCCAATAACGTTTATCGTAATCAAATCCCCGACCCTACGTCATCCTCTTATAATTATTTATTATGATTATAATTTTAATATTGGCCAAATGTTTCAATTTTGTTTAGATTGATCTTATTTATTTTTATAATTTTTCAATTTTTGATCTCAAATTATGAATGTGATTATATATATTTCGTTTTAAGTTTAAGGGTAAATTACACTTTGGTACCCTGTGGTTTGACTCTATTTCACTTTGGTACCCTGTGGTTTGAGACTTAACACTTTGGTACCCTGAGGTTTGGACCTTTAACACATTGGTACCCTCAAAACGTTTTCTGTTAAAATTTAACGGACCTTCTCTCACCTCCATTTAACGGACCTTCTCTCAGTTTGTCCCACTTTAATCAACATCTTCAGATCAAATCGGTATTGTCTTCATCCAAATCAAAATGAAAAAATCGTGCCCTAGGTTGTGTGTATTGTGTTCGTCAAATTTCTTCTCTCCAAAATCAAATTCGTGCCTGAATCCAACCCAAACAAAATCTCTTCTCTGCGTCGCGTAATCGTTTGGGACTTTCCTACTGATTCCACCAATGGCGATGAAAAAGATTCTTCCTTTCCTTTTGGGGAAGACGGAGAAGGCGATGAAGCCAAGGAATCCGATCGAGATGGACCAAAAGTTTGAGACTTTGAAAGAGAAGATCGCCATGGAATCGGAGAAGGAAGAACAACATTAACATCGTCGTCCTCTGCTTCTCCATCTTCTGAGAATCTTCTAGAATTATCGACAGATCTAGCCTCTGATTGACATTAAGAGAGGTTTATTAAGGTCAGAGCCATTATAGGGTCGCAATTCATGCTCGGTGATATCCCCCAATTGAACCGGTTCAGGAGCGGCGTTCCCAGTATCGAACCCAAGATTGTTTGGGGCAGTAATGATAGGGGGCTTATTTAAATCTTCAGGAGAAACAAACATACCACAGACCATTCTTTAGACAACAACCATCATAACTAGAATGGTGAAGAAGGCGGCAGGTGATAGGCCAGTGTACCTGGTAATGATCTTGCTCCTGGTAATGAATTTGGTTGTGTTGGAGAGAACACAAGAAGCAGTGACGAGGGCACGAGATTTTGATTTTGTTACGAAGATGAAGAGAATTTTGGTTGGAATAGCGATTTGATCTTCAATTTGTTTGAAAGTGAAACTAAATTGGTTTTAAAAAATAACACGTGAGATGCAGGTGCTAAAGATCCGTTAAAAATTGACAGAAAATTTAGAGGGTACCAATGTGTTAAAGGTCCAAACCTCAGGGTACTAAAGTGTCAAGTTTCAAACCACAGGGTACCAAAGTGAAATAGGGTCAAACCACAGGGTACCAAAGTGTAATTTACCCTAAGTTTAATATATAGAAAGTGAGGCGAAATAGAGTCCTTGATCCCTAGTTTCACATTAATTTAAGTCATTTTTTTAACATATATATTAATAAAAGAATTAATTATACATGAGTTTAATGATATTTTTATTAATAAAAGTATTTAATTTAATTTATTTATCAATGAAATGTTAATTTAATTGAAATTAACTTAATATTTTATGTGTAATTTAACTAATACATACATATTTTATACAAAAAGAATAATATTTGATAGGAGAAACTATAAATATGTGTATTAAGATTTTTTTTTTGTTTTAAAAAAGCGGTATACCAGTACCCCGAGTCTGCTTGGCTCCAAAACTCACCCAAACTCAGTTTTTGGATTAGACTTAGACTAGTTTAAAAAAAATGATCAGGCCTAGTCATATTTCTTCAACTGAATGTATTGAATTCAGAACTATATGTGTTATTTTTAAAAAAGCTCTTTCTATGTCCAATCGAAACCAATTTGTTCAAAATTGTGTGTCTCTTCAAGAGTAACACATAGTTTTGAACTCATGACATTTGAATTTGAAACGATATATATATATATATAGTCAATCAATTTCACTTGTTTTAGGATGAAACAAGTGGCCTACTTTCGATATTCAATTTCACTTCATTTGCTAATAGTCCCAACTAGATAGAAAAATGACTTGTTAACGGTAACTTTAGTTTTGAACTCATTGTATTTAAACTTGAAATGAGAGAAATAGTAATTTGAGACCAAAAGTAAAAATTAAAATCATGAAAACATATAAGACCAATCTCAACAAATGAAACATTCAAGATCAATTTAAAATCTATCTCATACTCTTGGGAGTTGGAATCAATTTGAGTATTTAGCCTTCTAATTTTTCTATATTTTTTTTATATTGTTGATATTTAAAATAATTATTAATTATTATATCATTACTTTAACCAATTAAATTTAGCCTTCTAATTTTTCTATATTTTTTTTAGTTATACCTCCAACATTATTTATGTCAATTATACTCCCAACATTTCACATGTCAATTATACCCTAACTCGACATTTTTTTTTGTTTTAAGGTTCTTAAGTTCCCATTATTTAGAAATCCTCCATTCTCTCAAGATTTTTTTTTCACATGAGTTCTAACTAATTACAGAACAATCTAAAATGTTTGTTATCTTTAACAAGCTGGTCTCTACAATTGAAAAACTTGAAAAATCTCTCTCCTCTGTTTTTCATATTTCCGACAACCACACACAAACTTGCCGATGAGTCTCGGATACAGAGAAATCGAGCAAAAATACCAATAGCTGAGTGAGAGAGGTGGTTGTTAAGGAAGGAAAAGGGATGAGAATGATATAATTTAGGGGAGACTAGGAAGCTGAGGTTGACGACGAGAAGGACCATGTCGACGGAAATGAGGACAGAGTGGACGACAACGATGAAGTGTGGTGGTGATGTTTTAGGGTAAGGACCTATTTGTTAACGATGACAAACATTCCAGATTATTATGTAATTAGTTAGGGATTGGGGTATAATTGACTCAAATATAAAACGTTTGTGATATAATTGACAAAAAAATTATCAAAGGTATAACTGAAAATGACTTAATACGTTATGGGTACCAATAATACTCTTGCCGTTATTATAAAAAGTAAATATGCATGAGTAGGTTTTATCCTAATACAAACTTTATTTTTATGGGTATCCTAATACAAACTTGAATGTTATATATCCATGGAATTGGATCCACTGCAGTGCATGCACTGCAGTGTAGAGAGAGGAAGAGAGAGCTAGAGAGAGAAACGTGGGCCTCATAAGTATTTTCTCTCTCTAACTCTCTCTTTCTCTCTCTACACTGCAGTGCATTTGCACTGCAGTGGATCCAGTTCCATATATCCATCTAACCGATAGTGACTGAACATAATCACTCACATTTTGAGAAGACGACAAAACAAAATAGACCATCAGTGTCTACGAGATGTTATATTTATGTTAGTTCTCAAAACTCAAAAGCTTGAGAAATGAAGAAATTTCAAGTTATGACATGATATGGGGAGAAAGAAAGTTACAAGCTTTTTGCCAAAAGTTATTATATTTTAATTATAGTTATTTTTTTAATTCCTAGCTACAAGTAAAAGTAGCCAGATATAAATAAATAAGTAAAATATGATTTTTTATATACAATAAATTTGTTTTGATAGGTACAACAGTCTACACTACCTTAGTCATAAAGTGAAAAAAATCAGGTTCTAAATTTAAATAAAATTATTTGACATATAGTATTTTTTGAACTAAAATACATAAATTTTTTCTTGAATTTTCATTATTGTATTAAAAATATTCAAAATTTCTAAAAGTAACAAACGATTCCTTAATTTTCTAATTTTATGTAAATAACTCTCTTTTTTTTGACACTTGATAACTCCAAGAATTTAGAGTTATTTAGGCATATTCTTAGGTCATTTCAGGGCTTTTATTCATGTTTTAGTCGTTAATGTTGTAGATATTTAATTTTTAGTTTTAAGTTTTTATTTCTTTTGTTTTGTTTATTTCCGTTTTATGTTGTTCAAGTTAACCAATGATTTCGAGCACTCATTTTATTGAGTGTTCTATGTTTCAGGACCTTGAATCATAGCTTGGATTGTCTAGAAGATGTTGAGAGGTCCTCGGTTCTTCGTGTGAAACAATTCGGAGCAGAAACGAAGAATTTAGTGATACATGGTCATCCTGCTCGCCTAGGCGCCAGTTTGAGCGCCTAGGCGCCCTGGAGTTTGCCACATCAGCATTAGTGAGGCTTGCTCGCCTAGGCGAGCCGACGATAGCTTTCTCATAAAAATAAGGCAGCAACCTCCATTTTCAAGAGGAGGACAATTTTGGACGTTGAGGAACAACTCTAGAGGTCAAGTGGTGCTCGAAATCACTAGGGAAGCTTGGATTCTTGCTTGGAAACTTCAATTTTGGTGGATTTGAGGCATTTGGAGTGAAGATTTGGGAGTGTTCTTTTGGTTTTTTCTCATCTCTTCTCTTTTCTTCCTCTTAGGGTTCACCATGATTGTTGATTCCATGTTCTTGAGAATGATAGGCTAGGTTTTATAGTTCTCTAAGATTAGAACTACTTAGTAATGTA
The DNA here is from genome assembly GCA_003254925.1 of Chamaecrista fasciculata. Taxonomy (NCBI): domain Eukaryota; kingdom Viridiplantae; phylum Streptophyta; class Magnoliopsida; order Fabales; family Fabaceae; genus Chamaecrista; species Chamaecrista fasciculata. Next base: position 117,162 of record QANZ01026782.1, on the reverse strand, counting down.
ATTTGACCAATTAATTACTTGGATTGTGGATGGTTTTGGTTTTAAAGTTCAATTAATAAGTTTTATATTTTCTCCTTCTTTGTGTGGCCACCAATTTTGGGGATTTTCATGAATTGCTTTGATTTATGCTTGAAAGAGATTGATTGAAACTAGGTCTTGAATTGATGGCCTCTAGATTCTATTTTCTAATGAAATTTGTTAATAGGATAGAGAACCTATTAGTTTAGGGAAACCCAATTGAACTTGAACTTAATGCATTTATATAGTTAGTTCACCATAGAAATATAGGCGAGTTAATTAGATTCAATAGACTTATAATTGACTGAAAGGTAATTATAGGTAATTAAGAGTTCACAGTTAGCTTTGCCATAATCGTAAGTCCATAATCAGAGTAGTTAGTTAGTTTAGTGAAATCGCTAAGTATGGACAATTCTAGAGAAGTTCTTTATATTTGGTTTCTAAGAAGTTTCTCGGTGTTCAGTTTGGTATCCATTTATTGTATTTCAATTTTGTTCAATTGAAGCTTTTATCGGTAATTGTTGCTTAGCTTAAATGAACTGCTGTAGTTTGTGCTTAGAATAAATTCACGAATAAATTCTTGGTGGGACGATACCCGGTGCTTAACCCAACACATTTTTGTTCAAAATAATCAGATTTCTTTATAATTTTATAATGACCGTTACATTTTATATTGATCCCAATTAAAAATGAACTAATAGCAGCCAAGAAAACTAAACCATTTTAATGTTTTCAATGGAATTTTTAATCAATTATCTTTTTATTATAACAAAATAAATTATTTACACAAATTTAAAAATTCAAGAGTCTTTTATTACTTCTTAAAATTTAGAGTAAAATGCACTTTGGTACTCTGTGGTTATGACCAAATCCATTTTGGTACCTTGAAAGACAAAATTTGAGATTTTGGTACCCTGAGGTTTGCGCCGTTAGCACTTTGGTACCCTGTGGTTATTTTCCGTCAAGATTTAACGAAAAATTGTTAGCACTTTTGCAAACATTACAAAATGCCCCCTAATAGTTTCAAAATTTTCAAAAATGTCCCTAGATCATAATATTTGAGGACTAAAATGAAAATTCTAACAAAATTTTGGGATCAAAATGTAATTATGTAAAATATTGAAAAAATAATAAATTACATATTAGTCCTAAATCTGAAAAATAAATGCAGTTTAGTCTTAAAATTGTGTGATTCGTTGGTGAAAAGATAAACTTTACAAAATTTTTGCGAAAATTACAAAATGCCCCAAAATAGTTTCAAAATTTACAAAAAAAGTTCCTAGATCATGATATTTGAGGAGTGAAACAAAAATTACAAAAACTTTTTGGGGTCAAAATGTAATTTTGGAAAATAGAAAAAAATTACATATCAGTCTTAAATCTAGAAAATAAATGCAATTTAGTCCTACCCATATTCAAATACAACTACTTAAATGAAATTTTGAAAGCAAACTTGAATAATTTGAAGAATATTCTCATTAATTAATATACAAATTAAATAATTAATATTTAGTTTCACTAAATAATTTGATAAATTACTAAAATATTTATTTTTTATGAAATTATAATAAAACTATAATTTTTTCATGCAAGTTATTCAGTAAGTTATGATAGCAAAATATGATGATCTAACTATAATATTTTATCTTTAAAATACATAATTACAATAAATATAATTATTTTAGTAAAATATTAACTTAAACTTAGCAGTAAGTATAATATTTTAAACATCAATTATCAAGTATGTTTGTGATTCAATTTTTAATTGGTATATTTAATAAAATAATTAAATTAATTATGATCATATATTGTAGAAAATCAATCTTATTATAATGTGTCCCAAAGACTATTTTGAAAAATATAAAAGTTTCTTAACCTTAAAAGGAAGATAAATCAAACAATAGATATACATAGCTATTTTTTGTGTCCCAAAGACCAATCTGATAAAGATGACAAACATTTGAGTTCAATTTGTGATTAATTAAGGACTCGGTTGAGAGAAATTTTATGAGAAAGGGAAGATTTTGATTCATCAAAACTCTAACGATCTTTCTGCTATTTCTTTTTTAATAACTCTCTAGTTCTTGGAATGAAATTGTAGAAAACTCCATCAATTCTTTTAGTTTGTTGTGTTTTGATTCTTTTTACCAAAAAGAGAGAACCTAAACGTACAAAAGAAATCTTGTTGAGGAGTGAAATATGGTTTAAGCTGCAATAGAAACTAACAGATAAGATGTAGTAGAAATGGACGGCTAAGATTGAGCCACGTCAGCACTTTTAGTTAAATCTTGACGGAAAATAACCACAGGGTACCAAAGTGCTAACAGCGCAAACCTCAGGGTACCAAAGTGTCAAATTTTGTCTTTTAGGGTACCAAAGTGGATTCGATCCTAACTACAGGGTACCAAAGTGCATTTTACCCTAAAATTTATGGGAACCATAGTTAAAGAAGTTTTCTACATTTTAGCCTTTTTCCAATAATCATTTGAGTAATTAACAAGATTTGTTTAGTGTTTAGTTTAATCATTCTTAATACTTGGTTTATATGTATATATATATATATCGTTGGTCAAAGTGCACTTTTGGTCCCATAATCTTTTTTTTACTTTTGAATCTATATCTTTTCTCAGGTTGCAGATATAGTCTCGTATCTTTTTTGGTCATATATCTTTTGGTCAGGTTGCAAAATTGGTCCTATATCTTTGTAAAAAAAAATTATCATCAGTCCCACAAGACCCAAAGATATAAGACTAATTATGCACTTGACCAAAAAAATATGAGATCAAAAGTACAACCAAAAAAAACTTATGTGACCAAATTAAGACATGAGCAAAAGTTATGTAGTAAAGGTGCACTTTTACTTATATTTAATTAGCTAATAAGCTTGTTTTGAATGCAATTTATGGTGATAAAAAATGAAATGTATGGTTGTTAAAACATCAACTTCAAATGCTAAGGCACGTCTCGTAGGTTGAGGACATGAATAATGTCCAATGTCCATTACCAAAACATGAATCACTTTCCTATTGGGTCATAAAATTCCTCCTCAACCAGCAAAATTGTACCACCTTCCATGCATGTTTTGTCTTTGCCCATCAACTTGACGATAGTACTTGATATGATTAATATAAAACATAAAAACATAAAAAACGTGTATCAACTCATTGAGAGTTAATTCAATATAATCAACAGTGCATGTTGAATATTTGAGCTTTGATAATATGTTGTGTGTTTTAAATATTTGGAATGAGAACTTTGTTTTTGTGTTTTTATCCAATTCAAATGTAATTAAATTTTTGTCTATAACGTACCATTAAAACACATAGTTCATAGAATATATATATATATATATGCTAAAGTCTCAAATTGGTCCCTTATATATGGGGTAGATTTTAAATTGGTTTCTTATTTTTCATTTTTTTCATATGAGTCCTACATATTTCCATGACATTTTCAAATTGATCCAACAAATATTGAATGAAGTCACATATCTCTCTTATTTCAAGCTCAAATGTAACAAATAAAGAGTTACAAGTTTCTTTTGACATGTAATTGATTTGAAATCATCAACAAACGAGCTCAAATTGAGTCTTAAAAATAAGTAACTCGTTTCATGGTCAAACAAGTAAAATTGATTATTTTAAGTCCAATAATGTGACGAATTCAAAACTATATACTAACTCTTGAAGAGTTATTTCTCTACACAGTTAAGATCGCTAGCAAATGAGATCAAGTAGCGTCTCAAAAGTAGATTTTGGACCAATTTGAAACATTATGAGTACATGTAATATTAACCTGAAACAAATGAAAGATAAGGAATTAATTTGAGACTTTCGCCTATATATATATATATATTATTTTTTAAAAAAAGATCTACGGAATTATGGGATCAAGAGATTTTAGGAGTGTTAACTTCTGTTTCTTTCCCTTCGCCGACGGCAAAGTTAGAAATTCTTGGTCCATGATTTTTGGAACTATTCATTCATAAAGCATTATTCTTTTATCGACGTTGATGGTCAAATTCCTTCCATCATGTTTATGATAAATCCTACATATATATATTTATATTTTTCGGAGGAAAAAAGTACTAAAGGAAACAAAAGAAAAGAAAAAGAGAGAGATTCCACAAAAAGACATTTTGCTAGAGCTAAAAGATGAAGGATTGAAAGAAACAAAACTTGGGTACAGTTTAATTGACGATAAGCTTTAACTTTTTTTAAAAGCTCAAGCTATTGATAACTCAAATAAAAGAAATTTATCTGTACTTTTTGGAGGAGTGCATGCATAGCAATAGTATCTATTCCTTTAATTTGTCACCATAAAGGTTAAATATTTAAAGTATTTTTCATAAATTAAATAACTATTGATCGGACCTCTTTTTTGGGTTTCTTTAATTCAATCTTATTTCCGTCGAGAAAGTGAGACAACTGCGTTTGGTAACATGTCCTTTCCATTCTTTTACTGTGCGAGCAAAATCCAAAAGCTGCATTCATATTTCAAAACACAAACATATGTGTGTATATACTATATATAAGTTTATATACTTTTGTTGCATTAAATATCATTACTTAAGAATCAATAAATTGAAGACACGTGTCCTGTTTATGTTGAAACCAGACTTTTTCGATAATTTGTAATTAAAATAAAATATTTTGTCAAACTTTAGAATCAATATAATTATATAAATATTTTAAAATATAAATGACTAAAATAAACATTAGGACAAATATTTTGGATCAAAACGACCCTTTGACCTAATATTTATATTTCTGGCCTAATATTAAGATTTGATATATTATTTTCTAAATATTTTTATCTTAATGATATTACATGACTAATTGATTTAATTATGGGATGATGACTTTTTTGTTATCTTCATTTATTTTTAAAATATGAAAATGATTCATTTTATTATGCTAATAATTAGTTTTTTTTTGGACAATTAGAGACTAATTCTCTCCGAAGCGTAGAGAATTACTCGAAGTGAGTTTTGCCTCTATCAATAAATTTTTTTCATACACTCGGCTTGGATTGAACTCATGACATCATGCTTAATGAATCTAGTTATCTACCAAGTGTGCTAGACTTTGTTGGTTGCTAATAATTAGTTTAGTTATAATAATGAAAATTTAATAGTTAATTACTTAATTTTTGCCATTTGGGTTATATTAAGTAAACTTTTTATTCTTTTAGGGACCAAAATGAATTTTTTTAGCTAGAACTAGAAGTACTTTTAACCATTAGAGCAATCTAATGGATGAAANTTTGGTCCCATTACTTTTTTTGTTGCACTTTTGGTCCCATATCTTTGCAAAAAGTTGCAGATTTGGTCCCGTATCACTTTTGGTCCCATATCTTTTGGTCATGTTGCAGAATTGGTCCCATATCTTTGCAAAAAGTTTCACCGCCAGTCCCACTTGATCCAAATATATGAGACCAATTTTGCACCTGACCCAAAGATATGGGACCGACTCTGCAACTTGACTAAAAAATATAGGACCAATTATGTAACATGAACCAAAGATATGGGACCAAAAATGTAACACAGGACCAAATCTGCAACTTGAGTAAAAGATATGGGACCAAAAGTGCAACAAAAAAAGTTATGGGACCAAATTGAAACCTTAGCCAAAGTTATGGGACTAAAAGTGCACTTAGACCTTATATTTATATCTATATCTATACTACTAGTATGAGACCTGTGCACTTGCACGGGCCTATTCCTTTGCATTTTATTGTTCTGGACAATTCTCATTACATGTAGAAATTTATGACTTGAGATATGTGATTAAGTAGTAATAATATATATCATACAATGCAGAAGTATAAGTTTGTTTAATATGATTACGGTCTAAAATATGAAATAACTTGGCATTACACAATACACAAAATGACTTGCTAAGAAAAAAAAAATGCTCCCGTGAGAAATCAGTATTAAGTTAAGCCTCAAAATTGAAGAGGATGACAATCTCCATCAAAAAAGGAGGATGATCCCGTGAGAAATCAGTATTAAGTTAAGCTTCAAAATGAAACAGAATTCTCATTTCCCAATAGAAATGTTGCAGGAAAAAAGAAATCTCAAGAGGCTAGTTTTCTTAAAGTCAAGAAATGCTATACACTGCCATTCTGGTCTCTTCCCATCTTTCGTTCTTCCTCCAATCAGCCTCATCCCCCACTCTCAACACAACTTTTCATGCAGCACAGCTCTGCTCAAAATCTGCATTAATGTAAGTAGAAATTATGACTTTTTTGGCAGAAAAAGTTGTTTAACTTAATGTTATGACAAATCAGGTTCAACAAAAATTTTATAAATGAGCAAGGAACCTATCAGGTTTGGACATTAAATACGACAGACTCAAAATCTCAGCTTAAAGGTAAAGTAAAAAATCATGTGATTTGCAGTGACTATCAGCAGAAGCATCAAGAGTAAAACAGACATCTTCTCATGATTTGTAAAATAGAACAGTCATGAAGGACAAATAAAGCATACAAATTCAGTCAGTCTAACAATAATTTGATAAATCTGTGAGGAATCTATCAGTTTTGGATATTAAAAACGACATACTAAAATTCTCAGCGTAAAGGTAAAGTAAAAAATCACATGAGTTACAATGACTTTCAGGAGAAGGATCGGGAATAAAACAGTGATTAATTTCTTGTACAGCAACACTCATTTGCAGATCTCTCATCTATAAATAATGGCAAAACCAAAAGGCAAGAAGCAAAAATTGGTCCTTCAAATTACCAAAGTTTAACCAAAAGAAATAAGAGTAACAGTTCTCTAATTTTTATAAAAAAGTTATCCACAGACTACAGCTAGCCTTCACTTTCCACTCTTGAAAATATAAATTCTTACAACATCATTTTAATTAACTGCTTATTTTGCTATTAACAAATTAGATAAATACGCAAAACTGCAACTATTCTAGCCATCAATTAAACAATAAATAAACAATCTCTAAGGAACAATTTGCAGACCCAACAAAGAATAACTTGAAATAAAACATGGAACTCAATTCATTTTGGATAGTTGGATTCTGCCTTGCACAAAATTACATTTAAAAAGAAATAGCAATAATTTTCACGCTTGAAAAGTGCAGTAAAAATAAATATGTTTAAAGCTTTTCAAGAAATTAATGCATGCATATTTCACTCTTTGAATTCCAGTGTGGAATTTGATTTGCAGTTTGATATATTTCACCTCTCAGTTTTTTAATACATAAACTTTATGTACTTACTTCAGGAAACTTCTCAAAGTTTTGAGTGTCCAAATCTCCAGTAACATTAGGTTTATATGCAGCAACCATTTCATAAAGCATATTCCACTGAACAAATCTGAACCATGGATGTGCCTGAAAATGGAAGTAACCATGTATTTAGTAGACTTGGAATGTAATGATGTATTCAGAAAATACAATGAGTTGGAATGGAATGACTATTGCCATTCGAGTGTACATTTTCCTCATTAACAGAACCATATCTATTCCATTCCATTTTGGCAAATGCATTCAACAATTATAAACTAACTAAATGAAGACATATAAGGATACACGGCATAAATAAACTTATAGCACTTGTCATTTGCCAAGAATCACCACTCTTACCATAAAGGAATGGTGATTCCTGTATCTTTTTGATAAAATAGAGATTTCTGAATTAAATTTTCTATCATATTTATATAACATAACACTGAGGGAACCTATGCTTTATAAATGTTGGAAGCAACAATGTTCTTATTCTCAAAGTTAGCTTCAATTGTAATACTTATCATTGGTCAATGATTAAGAAAGGTAGAATTCCAAAGAGAATTTGGCTTCATACTCAACATAGAAGCTTGATAAATCCAGAGCACACAACTTTATTTAATGAATGAAGCAGATTTTGTGATCCAGCTTTGGTAGATTGGTGTATAATCTCAAGCAATTGGAATATTTTTGAACCTGGTGCCGGACACACTTAAGGAAAACAAAATCATAATAACATAGTCAGAATTGCTAAATAATAACAAATCAAGCATAACAGATTAAAGAAGTAATAAAGGGTTAGAACTCAAGCGATGAAGAGAATATTACAAATACAAAGGCATGGTAAAAATTACTTTAGTGAACCATAAATTGCTTACTATCAAGTACAAAGTGATTTTGTTGTACATTCAAGAAGAGGGGAGGCACCTGTATTGCAACCAACCATAAAAGTAAAAGTTAAATTTTCTAAAAGCAAACTGCATGTAGTAAAATCATTCAGATTCTCAAAATGAGAAAATAATAACTTTGTGATCCTGAAAAGTAACAGACAGAATATAAATTGGCCCACCATGCTGACAACTTCTTGTCTTGTAATATTTCCAATTTCATTTTCTAGCTTTAAGAATTCATGGAACCTGAGGTATTGATATTCTCAGAAGCAGACATTAACATATTAATTCTAATAACTAACTGCAAGAGCAACTCATTACAATTAATTGGCTGAAAGTGACAACATTGTGTATCCTGATACAGATGATGAAGACATCACATAAATAAACGCAGCCAACCATTACTGCAGGAGTAATATGTGAAGACCAACAACTAACAAAGCAAAAAAGACAGCTACATGCAAAAGTAAAAAAAGGTGGACTTGCAGTGCATTTCTGCATAGGCATTAAAAATGAAAGAGCCAATTTCATCAAAATGACAGCCATCGATGATAAGCAAACTTACCTTCAAGAGAGAAGCAAAATGAAGCAGCAAAAGAGCTGTCTTTCAAGGTTCAAGCTTCCAGACAAATGATCCAACCAAGTAAAAAAAGCCAACATAGTCTAAAAAAAAGATTAAGCCAACATAGTCTAAAACGTAAAAAAAATGAATCAAGAGATTAAGCCAACATTATGAATCTATTACTTTATTGTTGCAAATGTCCTGTCAAAAAAGTGAAGCAAAATGCAAGAGATTAAAATCAGTGTTGTTAATTGCCTCACTGCATGATGCAGATGCTGCCTAGCCTTTGGTATTTCCCTGAAACAGAGAAAAGAAAGGCATAAGAGATATTGAGAGAAATAAAAGGGAGAGTTTAAAAGAGATGGCATTACTAATTACTGTATGACAAAATTTGTCATCTGAGTTCTCTTCCTTCAAGATTTCAATTTGCGTTTGAAAAGGTGTAAAAGTATTAAAAACATATTGAAGCTAATTAACTATTGTTTATAGTCCATAATTTACCCAGTTAACCCACTTCGATCAATAAGCATATAAGGGACATGAAAATTTTAAATGAGAAATAAATAGGAAAAGTAATTTGTGATGGGACAAATTGCAATTTTACCTGCAAGAAGAACAACACAGACAATAAACTGCCATGAAATTTTACCTGCAAGAAGNGTTTGAAAAGGTGTAAAAGTATTAAAAACATATTGAAGCTAATTAACTATTGTTTATAGTCCATAATTTACCCAGTTAACCCACTTCGATCAATAAGCATATAAGGGACATGAAAATTTTAAATGAGAAATAAATAGGAAAAGTAATTTGTGATGGGACAATAAACAAATTGTAATGTTTAGTTGAAGATATATAAAAAACTGGATGAGTAAATTGTAACCTTCTCAGAATTCAAGGATAATAGAAACATAGAAAATAAAAATTCTCAGAATTCAAGGATAATAGAAACATAAAAAACTGGATGAGTAAATTGTAACATTCTCAAAGCTATTGCAAATGCATTCACTTCCCAACCCCTAACTTACCTGTAGCCAGAAGAAACTCGAGCAGGTGGAAATCTATGGACCTAATGTGTCCTTCATGAAACTTGAAGTCATGCAAGAGCTTTCCAGTTGCCAGATCCCACACCTGCACATTGATGAAGTAGATCCAGGGGTTCATTGATATGTTTATTGTAAGAAATAAAATGGAGTAAACATTCAATTGCAAGCAATAGAAGAATAAATTTACATAAGATTACCTTTACAACATTATCAAATCCACCAGAAACAACCCATCGGCCATCTAGAGTGAATTTGATAGTACTGACACCTTGGCTGTGACCCTTGTAAGTATGGATGCTTCCCTTATTCCGTATATCCCAAATCCTGACATTGGTGTCCATGGAGCAAAGTTCAAACTCAGCAGCAACAACATTTCATTTTTAACCTCAGGGAGAATTAAATGCTGAGCTAAAGCATCAAATAAATATTTTGTTGGGCTGTCAGATAATTAAATCCTGAGGTTTGAAGGACTAATTTAGAATCCAAATAAATATTCTGTCTAACAATGAATACTATAAATTGGAACTGAAAATTCTGTCTAACAATGAACACTTCAAATTGGAACTGAAAATTAAAGCCAAATTAGTTGTAAAAAAAAAACCAAGAAGCATTGCTATAGACCAAATGAAGTCAGATGTAATAAGGTAAAGATGAATTATAAATTGATTGTTCAATATGAGTCCAAACGAAAAAATGATTTGTTGTCCAAGCAAGCTATTTTAATACAGCTGCTATGAAGCCCAAATTACATTTTGAGATTTTATATTGTGCAATTTCATTTTGATATTAGACTAAACCACGTAGCAAGCAGCAGCAACAACAACATTAAAAACTCAGCAGCGACTATAATGATATTAAACTATCTACTCAGAGCAAATATCAAACTCAACAGCACTGCAGCAACAACATTTCATTTTTAACCTCAAGGAGAATTAAATTCTGAGCTAAAGCATCAAATAAATATTCTGTTGGGCTGTCAGATAATTAAATCCTGAGGTTTGAAGGACTGATTGAGACTCCAAATAAATATTCTGTCTAACAATGAACACTATAAATTGGAACTGAAAATTCTTTCTAACAATGAACACTTCAAATTAGAACTGAAAATTAAAGCCAAATTAGTTGGAAAAAAAACCAATAAGCATTGCTATATATAGACCAAATGAAGCATTGATAAAGTCAATTTAGCAAAAGAAATGAAACATACTATTGTAAATAAGAGATAAGGCATAGGAATTTATAATAATACCATCAGCTTTTGTAAATCAGACATAAGGCATAGCAACTTATTCTCATTCTATATACTACAGGTTTCTTTTTTCTTTTGACTTTAATGTAGTCACATTTAATATGTCAAGTAGTAATATTTAACTTTAACATCATATATCAACTGCATTGTTAATGTATGTGTGCTTCACATGCTGCTGCTCTTTCTTCACAATTCAGATTCATGCACCTCTATTCATGTCTTAACTCTCTGCCACTCACGCTTCAATTCCTAGCTCATATCATATATAACTCAAATTTCCTCCAAATCGAAGAAATTAAAACCCCACGCATATTACTTGTCCACTCACTCATATTTCAATATATTCCTTAGCTTCTTTTTGTTTTTCTTCTCATCTATGTAAACTGACTAACTTCATACCATCTCAACAGCAAAAAAAACTAATAAATTATAAGTTATATACTATGCATTTGAAGCTACTTTCACTGATTAAAAAATCCTATTAGAAGCAACATGGAAGTTGACATGAAATGAAAAGAAAGGAAAGGAAATAATGAAAAGATATGGGATAGGTAAACAGTATTGTTTAGACATTACTATTGGGCAAGAGTAATGTATGTTTAGTTTTTCAGCTTACAGTAAAGGCTGAAACAATATACTCTACATTACTCTTGCCCAAGAGTAATGTCTAAAGAATACTCTTGCCCACAATCCATTATACTATACATTACTCTTGCCCACAATCCCAAAACCATGTGTCTTTTTTGCTGTAATTTACAAACAGTAACATGAGCACTGTTTTTAACATACAGATACAAATGTATATTAATCTCAACAAAAGCAAAGACTAATTATATATCATGGACAGCCAGAAAAGTAAGAAAACTGACCTTCAAAGCCAATTGAGAAAGGCTTATCAGTTATCAGAAACCCATTGCTCCTTATCAAATCCAAAAATTCAGAAAAAGGAAGTTTCTAAAGGCTTCATGAGATCTAAATGGTTATGAAGAATTCTCTAAAGTAGCGGTAAGATCATACTTACAGCATTGTCTGAATTGAAAACCTTAATTTACTTGGTGAGTATATATTATCACATGAAGGACCAATTAGTGAGTATTATCATTTCCCAATTGCCCTCAGAACCTGCCACCAAAAGAAAAAAGCTTCAGAACTCAAAGGATGGCAATGGAAAACTGAAATCCAACAAACAGACATAAACTGTAATGTGTTCTTGTAATCAGTTGGTATTAATAAAAATTTGGGACTAAATTATAAATTTGACACAACTTTAATAATTTGTAGCTTGAAATGCCTTAAATGCCTGAAACAGATTACCTTGTAAAATGTTATTGCTCTAAGAATATGTCACGTTCTAGCATGCCATGATACCTAATGTTGAGATTTTAAAGACGTAGGTGTCAGTTTTGATTGTAGCTTTCACCGTTGGTCGATCATCACTACATTTTAGGCATGTAACATATTTGTGTCTATTTTTCTTTCAAAGGCACTTTTATTTCAGCAGTCAAAACAGAGCAGATTGTGATTTATGCTAGTAATTTGGGTATCTATTTTTCTTCAAATATTAAAAAGTAGGAGCATGATGATACAAATACCAGATATTGAGCTTTCAATTTTTGAGAAACGCAAAGACAATCTCTGCCTCTACAGATGTAATGTGCAATCTCCAGAAATAACGCTAGTTTTTTCAACTTCTCTTGTCATGTGCGACGACGAATCATCTTCGAGCGAGAAGATCTGAAACAAACAAACACATGCAAGTATGATCTGTCAATAGATTCGTCACAGAAATCAGAATTTCAAGGAAAATCAAACTCTAGTTAACTGAAATCGGAATCAAATAGAAGGATACAAAGTGAAACTCCGCAACGCGCACACACACAATCGAATTGTTTCATGAAGTCGGAGAGGAAGATCGAGATTGCAAAGTCGTAATGGTTGATGCAGAAACGACGGTGGCCGTGGTTGATGACGACATTCTGTTGAGGATGGACGGCGGCTAAGATAGTGAGTCATGGATGTGTGTTAGGGTTTAAAGGAGAGAAGAGAAAGTTTAGGGAGAAAAGAGAAAGAAGGAGCAGAAATAACAAAAGAGATGAGAAATGACTGACTGAAACAAATGGCAAATGAAATGGATTTTCAATTTTAAAATTCAAAATTCAAATAAGGCAAATGGCGGTCATGTGTTTAATTGAAATTGAAAATTGAAGGGTTGAATGGCAATGGATTGGCGGGAGAAGAAAATTGAAAGCAAAAATTGCAACGTGTCACCAATTCAGCAAAAGAAGATGGGAACTCTTGATAATTTGGCGACACGTGTCGAAGCAAAAGGTTAAATTGAAGAAGATTAAGATACTATATGTGTGAGTAGTGTTTTGGTTGATCAAAATTAATTTTATTTTGAAATAATAAAAGAGGAAAATAATAGTGGAGGGAGTTAAGAAACTTCCCACTACTTTGATAGCTACCCAAAAAAAAATTCTCATAACATCAAATAAAAAAATTATTATTAAAAACTATAATAATTTTTATAAAAATATATTTAAATTTTAATAATTATTAAATTTAAATTAATCAACGAGCATGCAAAGCAGGATTTTTATGGTCGGTCAAAAATAATTTAATTAAAGGTTATAAAATACNGTTAAGTGCGAAAGCAAAAAAATTGAAACTACAGGTTACTGTTGATAAGTTCTTTTTCTATTTATTCGAAGTTGTCAACAAATAAAGTCAAATAATACTCTAAAAGTTGATATTTGTGTTTTGAACAATTACACATTTGTAGTATTATTCAGTCTCATTTATCGACGATCTCAACTGGTCAAAGAAAGAACTTGTCAAGAGTAATTTTTTTTTCGTCACATTCATAATTAAAATAAGAGAGATATGATCAACTTCATAAAAATGAGCAGCTACTTTTAGCCTCGATTTCAGGCTCTATTTGATCTTGTTTACAACGATTTCATTTGAGGAAAAATAGAATTTATCAAGAGTAAATTATAGATTCGATTTCGTGATATTCGAACTTGAAATGAGTTTCAGTGGTTAGAGATCAACCGTGCAACTTATTAAGGACGAAAATAAAACTTGTAGGAACAATAAGGACCAAAGTAGAATAGAAAAAATATTAAAGATTAGAATAGAAGTTAGAGTAAATATTAGGGACCAAAAAAAGATTTTCTTGGCCTTATTTTAAATAGTGAATGCATTTTGAATATTTTATCTTTGATTAGTTGTGACTTGGATATTGAGGACAATCGTGGTTTAAATTTTCAATTCAAAGGCCTTTCCTACTCAAAAATCAAAAAATAATAAATTCAAAAGGATAGATTACGCACAATTAAGGGCATGTTTAGGATTTTTTTAGACTTTTTTAGAAGTAAACTTTAAAATTTTATCGTTTAAAGTTTCCAATTTTTCTTTTTTTTTTTTTGGAATTAAACGAAACAGGGAGAAAGGAAAAGAACAGAAGAAACTAGGTAAAACATAAGGTTCCAACAAAGTAATCTTGAATTGACGGCCACAGGTCCTGCATTCGGATGTTGTGCGTCCTGCGAGAAATCTGCCATCGACTTTGAGGATCTGCAAGCATGTGATGGATGTCCTCCATGATAGTGTTGGTGCAAGGCAAGTTTTTCCATAGACTGAAGTTTCTCTGAGAGATGATGTTGGCTGTAGTGGAACGATAATCAGAGGATTGTTCAAGCCATTTCCTTAGACTCTCCATGAAGGTGTCCTTCAGCTGCTTAAACCTGTCACAGTCACAGTGGTAGAAGAGAAGCCTTGGTCCTGCAGGAGAAAAATTGAAAACAATGAAAATGTTTTTTGATTTGTCTTTGAAACGTTCCGTAGCGATCAGAATGTCTTCTGGCTTCCATTGGTGATTAATCTGAAACGTGTTTGTGCCTGTCAACCGATAATCATAGAGGAGTTGAAGGTCAGAACTGGCATCTTGGAGGAACTTGCAATTCTCTCTCATCTTCATCCATTTGTTAATAATTTCTGTTGGATTTGGACTTTTTTGGTGGAAGAGTACCTCGTTCCTATGCATATAAATATGCCAACAAAGCCATAGAATATCATGAAGGACAGCCACCGTGACTTGATAGCTCTTAAGGATGTCATTCTTCAGCCATGTTTGGAAGTCAAGGGGCTGTATGTCTGCACTTCTAATCGCTAAAGGGGATCCAAACCAGGCAGCTTTTGCCACTGGGCATTCCAAAAAGAGATGTGTGTCTGTTTCAACACAATCACAGCCAAAAGGACATTTCCCTTCAATTCGAAACTGCTTTTTAAGGAGGTTAATTCCAATGGGAAGACTATTATGAATGCACTTCCAGGTGAAGATGAATAACTTGGGAGGGAGATTTGCCTTCCAAAGATCATTCCAATCAAAGGTATTTTCATTCACAGAGTTATGGAAAACCATAGATTGATTATAGGCCTCCTTCACAGAATAGATGCCCCTTCTCGTTATGTTCCAAATCAAAGAATCCGGTCTTTCAGTATGAGATATAGGGATTTTGGTGATCTTCCTGGTGTCCTCCTGACTGAAAATTGTAGAGACAAGATCATGGTTCCACATATGAGAGTCAGAAATCAAATCCGCCACAGTTTCAATTCCTGGAATATCATGTATTGGTTTAAACCATAAGTCACTACCCAGTTTGATAGATCGACCGTTGCCAACCTTCCACTTACATTCTTGTTGTAACTTAAATAATTGTTTGCAGATGCTTCTAGCAAGGGGGGATGCTTGGGAGGTGATTTTGAAAACCAAATTGGTTTCATCTCTACAATACTTGGCTCGGTAAATTCTAGAAAGGATGGTGTTGGGTTGGCTTAGGATCCTCCAGGCCTGTCTTCCTAATAAGGCAGAATTGAAATCCTTGAATCTTCGAATACCCAACCCTCCAAAGGCTCTAGGTTTACAGATCTTATCCCAGGCAATCATATGAGGTGCTTTCTCATTTTGATGATTTCCCCAAAAGAAATTGGCAACAAGCGCATCACATTGTTTAGCTTCCTTATCAGTGAGGGAGAAGTAAGAGAGGTGGTATACAGGAATAGATGCTAGAACAGATTTAATCAGAACAACTCTACTTGCTTGGGAAAGCAATCTGGCTTTCCAACCCGCCAATTTGTTTTGGAGAGTCTCCATAATGTTATGGAAGGTTGTCCTTGTCCTGATTGTCCCATCTATGAAGCTCCCAAGATACTTTCCAAACATATCTACTTTTTTAAAACGAGTTGTCTTACAAATCATTTTCTGAAACCTATTGGGAGTATTTGGGCTGAAAGTGATATCAGATTTAAGTGGGTTAACCACCAAACCAGAAGTCCTCCCAAAAAGTTCGAAAATCTGTTTAAATTTTTCACAGGCAACAAGATCAGCTTTAAAAAATAGGAGAATATCATCAGCATAGATGAGATGATTGATGGGAGGAGCATTCCTGGCGACTTTGATCCCCTTGAGGGTGCCGTCCTCCTGTGCCTTAATGAGAAGGCCCGAGAGAACATTAATGCAAAGAATGAACAGGTATGGGGAGATTGGATCACCTTGTCTGAGGCCTGCTTGAGGGCAAAACGAGTTTGTAAGGTTTCCATTAACACTCACTCTGAAAGAGGTAGTAGAGATGCATTGGGAAATAAGTTGGATCCAATGCGGAGGGAAATGCATTTCTCTAAGCACCTCAATTAAGAAAGGCCAATCAATTTTGTCATAAGCCTTCCACAAGTCTATTTTGAGACCAGCCCAATAGAATTTACCTTTTTTGTGGCGTCTAATATATCTTAACACTTCATGTGCCACCAGAATATTGTCACTGATTAATCTTCCTTTGGCGAATGCATTTTGATAAGGAGTGATAACATCTGGCATAATCATTTGGAGGCGGTTTGCAAGGGTCTTTGCTATTACTTTGTAAGCCACATTGCATAGGCTTATAGGCCTAAAATCCTTAAAACTCTCTTGAACCTCACCTTTTGGGATCAGGGTAATGATGGTTTGATTGAGCTCCTTGAGGAGGAAGCCTCTATTAAGGAAGGAAGCCACCATATTGATCAGATCCTGACCAACAACTGGCCAAAAGTGTTGGTAAAAGATCGCAGGTAAGCCATCTGGCCCCGGGGTTTTATGCCCATCCATCTGGAACAGAGCAGTTTCGATTTCCAGCTTAGTAAAAGGCTTATTGAGAATACTCAAATGGCTTTGAGAAAGTTGAGTAAGGTTAGCCTGTCGAATAAGCCTGGTTCGATCTTCATCTGTTGCATTTGATCCTCTCGTGAACAGCTCCTTGAAGTAATCCCTTGCTGAATCTAAAATGTCCTTCTCTGAATTATGCCAGGTCCCATTGTTATCTTTTATTGCAACAATTCTAGCTTTACTCCTTCTGTGTTTCACCACAGCATGAAAATACTTTGTGTTACGCTCACCCTGGGTCATCCACATTTGTTTTGCCCTCTGAGCCCAAAAAATATTTTCACAGTGCAAAAGAAAATCTAATTTCCCTCTGAGCTTGATTTCTTCTGTAACTGTTTGATGGGTGGGGTTTATGGACAAATCATGCTGAGTTTGGGCCAGTAATTTCTCAGTGTGATTAATTTGGGTTTTCAGGTTCCCAAAATCATTCTTATTCCACCAAATCAGATTCTTTGCCGTTTGCTTAGTTTTCTGTGTAAATCTAAAGGCAATAGAACCTTGGGAACTAGAGGTGTTACACCAAGTCTCTTCAACTATCCTTTGACAGTCTTTGTGGTAGAGCCACATTTCCTCGAACAAGAATCTTCTGTTGGACTTCCAGGAGGTTCCTTCAGTGTGAAGAATAATAGGGGCATGATCCGAACATGCAATAGGAAGGATCTCTACCCATGAGTTTTCGAACAAATCCTTCCAAGGATTATTACACCAGCATCTGTCAATCTTTTCCCAGATGCACTGACCATTTTTCCTGTTATTGCTCCACGTGAAAGCTCCTCCTTTCGTGACAATCTCACAGAGGTTCTTGGAATTCAAGACTTGGATTGGTCTTTCATGCCCCCTGATTGCTGAGCTTCCTGCCCATTTGTCCTTAGGAGACATTACTTGATTGAAATCTCCAATAAGTAACCAAGGATCAATTGAATCATCAATTGATTCAATGAAGTCCCAGAGCTTATATCTTTTATGTCTCTCCGGAGGCCCATAAACATTGGTGAAAAGGAATTTTTTAACAGAGGGGGAGACAAAGTAACCATGAATCCAGTACTTGCATTTAGATAATTCTTGAAATACAAAGGGGTGTTTCCAAAAAATAGCTAAACCCCCACTTTTCCCAATAGCATCTACGCTAATGACATTATCAAAACCAAAAGCAGAACAAAAAAGTACAAGCTTGTCAATGGTGGTTTTAGACTCTTGAAGACACAAAACATCGGGTTGAAGCTTTTGGCAAATATTCTGGATTCTTCTTCTTGTCGAGGCTTTGCCAAGACCCCGACAATTCCAGCTTAAGGCCTTCATGGTATCCTTGGTGGTTGTTTAGGATCAACCACCCTAAATCCTATATGAAAAGATTGTAACATAGCCGAGAGCATCTCAATCATGTCTTCAGAAAAGATGGGCTGCTCCGTGTCCTCATTGCTCTCTGATTTGGGCCTCTTCGGTTCTTTCCACCCATCTTCAGCATCATCAATTTCCTCAATTATCACTCCCTTACGCTTCCTAGGTGGGAGAGAGATATCGCAGAGCAATGTTCTCAGCTTCTTTCCATTGCTCGGGTCTTGCTCATGCTCTTCCATTGCCTCCTTATCCCACCTTCTCTTTCTAATTCCTTCAGCCATATTATCAATTGACTTAATTGTTCTGGCAGGTCCTCCCATTTGGCTCACAATGCCTTCAATTTCTTTCAGACATTTCTGTCCAAAATCAAAATTCACAAAACTCTTTGCTATCATGTTCCACATGTTTGCCAGCATGTTTAGAGTATTGCTATGAGGAGAGTTATTCATAGGGGGCTGGAAAAATGTCCCTGTCATTGGGATTGTCCAGTTTGTCTCATTAATCCTTTGTGGAAATCTTGGAGGCAGGGGCGTGATGGTGCCAGTTGTTATTCCATCTTCATCTTGAGCACTATTTCCTGGTCCCGAGGCACTACCCACTTCATATAAGGTAATACCTGGTTCATCATGCCATCTATAATAAGAGTGTTCCATCATAGTGCATGAGTGTCTCCAGAAGAAGTAGTCCTCCTCTATTGAAAGCTTGTTATCTTCCCCAAAAAGTGGGTAAGAAATTGGATCCCAAACCAGGGTGCCACTTCCCAACCCCATTTCCTCATCCCCAAATTTCATCCAACTAAGGGGGGGAGGGGTGAACCCTGTCATGAAGTCAGCTTCCAGAAAGTGTTGGATTTCCTAGTATGGCAGCGGGAAAATGTAGAAGGGTTCTGTAGTATATAGCCTATCCACCTCAGGCAATGTTGAAGGATCAGCTTCCATATTATCCATCTCTTGCATGCTTAGAACTATCCTATGGTCGCCATTTGAACTTGGGACATTTAAGTCCTGATTAATGTTTCCCAAAAGGTTGTCTGCATTGTCGGGAACAACCTGATCCTCTGTATGAGTAGTCTGTTGGTCTGAGGAATCAGATGATGGATCACTCTCAGGTTGTGAGTCTTGTGTTTCAGGGTCCATTGGGTTAAGCAGTGCAATATCATCTTCCATAATCTCATCATCATCTTCCTCAATGTGAGGTTCTAGAGGATACAGCGGGTGTGGGCCTTGAGGGTGTTGAGGAACCTCCACTTGTCTATGATTAGCATAAACTCCCTGCTCATTAAAAGACCCAAAAGGTTCATAGTCATACTCCAGGATAGGTTGCCTCAAGGGTCGAAGTCCTATTCCATCTCCATGAATGTTTCTTGAGATTCTTGTGGTTCTTCTGTTGGCATGATTAAGGAAAGCACGTGCCTCATTCACAAAATGGAATCGAGAAATCATGTAACCTGTCTCTAGCCCCATAAATTGGTTGATGACATGCATCTGCTCATACAGAGCATTGGCTCTACGAGGGTCCGACATATCGCATACAGGGGATGTATGCCCAATACAGCCACAGCCATTACATATCCTATATATGCGTTCATATCTGCATTGAATCCAGAGGAGGTTGTTCGAGTCTGAATTGAGAACAAATCCCATGAGTAAAGGTTTCCTCACCGGAATTCGGACCCTAATACGCATAAACCTGAGGTTCCTTGGAATTGTTGGTGCCCAATCAACGTCAAGAACTTCCCCAATTATACTCCCAAGTGCCCGGGCAATATCTGGGATTTGGAACTCCAGAGGGAGTCCCCAAAGCTGCACCCATACTGGGAACTCAGACACCTTATAGTCAGTGAGGACTATATTTGGTTCCCAGGGGGCACAATACATAATGCCTCCTTGGATTGACCAGGGGCCTTCATTTTGAATAAAGGAGCGATCATCATCATTACTAAAATGTATGACGAAGTTTTCTTTACTTCCCCCCACCACTCTGGCTGGACCTCTAAGGCTCTAGAATGCAGAAATGAGAGATTGGAGTCGGCGAGTAGTGAACTCCCTAGTATCAACCAGCGAACAGACCAGACACTTGGACCAAAAACGACGATAGTCCTCTGTTTGCTCTGCATTAACTCTAAAGAGAGGTCCTCTGGCAATACGACGACGTGGAGGGGACCTAGGATGGTCCGCCATCTCCTGATCGAACAGTTCATCCAATTCTGCTTCTGGGTCAGAGTCACTCGAGTCTGTCCAGTTTATTTCTCGAGGGTTATCCATTTTAATATCAGGCTTGACAGGGTGGGAGATGTCGAAACACTGCTGTTTGGTATTTCTATGGGAGACAATGGTCTCCCAACTATTCAAACGGGGCTTTTTAAAGGGGAGAGCCATACGAAACGACAGAGGCAAGAGGAATTAAACAGGGTACTCTACTCCTAGGAACAGTCTATCTCTGATAGACTAAGTCACAATAACTAAGGTGGTGAGGGGAGACGAACCGATAAAAAACTACAGCCAAACGAAAGCGCCAGAGAAATAAAGAAACCAGAGGTAATGATTATGGGTTCAGGCGTTTTCGCAAGAAAATAAATGGGTTATTACGGCGCAAAAAAGTTCATTAAAGGCTAAGCCACAACTCAGATGTAAACAGCCCAATCGAAGCAAGAGAGAGAAAAAGAAGCAGGAGAAAAAGCATGGGGAAGGGAAACTTATCTGGGCAAAATAATCGATGACCTCTTCAGCCTACTCCAAATTTCCCCTGAAATCATATCGCTGTGGCTTGCAAATCTGATCTACCCGGCCTTCCCTGGACCTAGGGTCAGTCGACGATGATCGATCTCAGCCACGAAAAAAACTGCAAGATGGTTGATTCTTGGAGGGACCAGAAAATCCCTAGGTTTGTTTGGCTCTAGGGATGGGGTCGATAATTTTGGATTCTGTTTCTGATTCTGATGGAAATCCAAAATTCATCTGTGGTGCTCGATTATACAGTATCGAAAAATCAGTTTGGGTAATTTGCATGTGGGGATTGAAAGGATACGAACCCTTGAAGGATTTTTTGGAGGGATCAGTTTGGATACATTGCATGTGAAAAACGAAGAGATACGAACCCTTGAAGGGTTTTTTCGAAGAACTCAGACGCCTCTTCGCGACGAGTTTTTACAAGTTTAGGTAATATCCCAATTTTTCTTTATAAATTGGTATGCTCAGCTTTCAAACATGAGTGTTTGGCCAAAAAAAATAAAGCTTTCAAACATGAGTGTGAGGCACAATAAAATAAAATATTTTTCTTAAAGTATTCATCTAATAGGTCTACTTTTTTTCATAATTATTATTCTTTAAATATTATATTAGACAACATTGGGCCTAAAATGGATTGGTTGCTTAAAGCCCGAAGACTATGCATAATCTGGCCTAAGACTGAATCTAAAGCCCACTATAAAACTAGACGGACTTTTTGTAGACGAACTTGGATCATAGACTAGGCTCGTTTTTTTTTTTGGTGAATAATCATAGACTAGGCTCTTTGACACATTGTTTCTCTCCTTGCTTGCAAAAGCGTTGAAGGAAAAAAAAGTGTCAAAAACCTATTTTGGTCCCTAATGTTTATTCAAAGTTCTATTTTGGTCCCTATTTTTCNCATTTTCATTACATAATTTTCTCATTACCATTTCATTACATAAAATCATCATTTCATTACATACTTATAGTCCAAATACACCCTTAGTCTTGAATTTTATCTTTCAAATATCATCACTACTTTTCATTTTCATTAGAGGTCTTAGGCTTTGAGGTATCGTTTTTTCTCTAATAAAAAAAGATGTTCATATTATGTGCTCTAACTAGAGTTTCTTTAAATTCTTCTTCACTACCCATCCAATCAAAAAAATCCACAATTAAGGAGTGTGTCCTGCAAATTTTGCAAGCTATCATATACATTTTAAAAATCTAATTGTAGAAATATCCAGCTCAAATGTCTAATATATGATAGATTAGTTTATGTTGGTCACCATCTCTCATTAACCAAACAAATCAATTTCTCTGTCTATTGCATTTAATGAGAATCAACTGAGGGACTATTCTGTACAAACGTCAAACAATGCATCATATTGAAATTATATGAGTCATTTAAATCTTTCAAAGATTAAACCATAAACCCATGTATTTTTTAGATATCATTTTGTAAATTTACCTATATATATATATTATATCCTCACAGCTGGAGGGACCAATTAGATGCATTTTGTATATGATCCACAAACCTTTTTATGGGAATGACGTGGCCCATTGTGAATGGCCCAATCTTGACGGCTCTCAAAACAAATAATGTGGGTCTAATCTAGTAATCTACACTCTACAGTCTACAGTTACAATATAGAAATAATAGAATCGTTTCCCATTATGTAACTTCAAAACTGCCATCATATGAGAGTTTAAAATATGGTCCCAAAATCATGAATTGCCTTTTAACTTGTTTCACCATAACATTTAATTTTTGGGACCCAATCAATTATTGGGACCTCACTCACTTCCTTCTGTTTATCAATAATTAAAATAACATGTCACCATCCCTAATATACAGCCAATAATTCTTAATCAGTAATGTTATGAAGCGTTAAAGTTTTAAGGAAATTGTTTTTTTTTTTTATTAAATCATCTCGAGATTTATGTTTTTAAAGTGTTAGAATTACCACATGAGAAAATGATGACTTGGAGTACTCACATTTCCAGTCCCAAATCATGGGATATCAATGACTATTTTTTCGCCACAAACAAAAAATGAGATGTATAGAAAATTCTCGTGTAGCTTTTATATCTTCAAAGATGGACTTGATTTGATTTGATTAAATTTAACAATCGATCTGTGCGGGAATTTTTTTTTTCTGAAAGATAATTCATTCAAAGTAAAGCCAAGCACAATATAAATAAAAACACAACAACAAAAAAAACACAGCAAAATAATCAAATTCCTCCCTACCATCAATAAGAAAACTAAAAAGAACATCAACTGACGAAGGTGGGAGGTTTGCAACCCATCCAAGAGGACCCATCGATCTTCATGTCACAAATTGGCAAATGGATCTAGGGATCCAACTAAAACTACAACCATCTAAAGAATTAAAAACACACAAAAAAAAAACCAGACCAGACCAGATCACCTCCGCCACATAACCCGCCGTAGAAAACACACGGACACGAGCAGAGAGCACACATATCTGGGAAGGAAAACCGTCGAAAACCACCTAAACTTGAAAACCACAGCTGTAGAAGACACACAGAAAAGAGCACTGTAACCCTAATATGAAATAGGGTGAAATCTCTTATGAAAGAGAGATGTGATCCCTCACAATGAGGGATTTGAGAGAGAACTCGACTCTCATAACACCCCTAATGTGTGCAGGAAATTAAATTGAAAGAAAGTGTAAAACCAAAACCAAAGTCAAATCACTCACTCAAATTTCTTTTTGAGAGCGAAGATGAATGTAACTCTTCAATATGGACATTACCAAGTGTAATTCCCCATGTTTCCTCTAAAGGGTTATGCCTCAAACATGGAAGACATCTTTCATAAAAAAAAAAAAAAAACTTGTATTAGGAGTAGGAAGTGGATCCCCCAAAATTGGTCTCACCATAACTTAAAAGTTTATTTATTCCTTAATTAAAACCATTTAATTCTTTTTCAACATCAATATTTACATAATAATGCACTATTAGTTAATAATGAGCTAAAACCACACACGTTTTGCTCAATAAACCCAACTGAATTAACCATTTGCAAAGTGCAATAGAGACTACATTCTAATGTAGTAAGATTCAAAAAGAAAAGATTTCCTTGGTATTTTTTTAATCTATTTTACTTATGGAAATCAATGCTTCAGCTGCTCTGCATTCTTTCTATGGCTAAAATGGAGACATATGGCACGTGATAATTTTTCAGATGTGTGGCAACTGGCCAAAGTCACGAGAGCCGTTTTTTTTTCAACAAGAAGAACAACTAAAACTTAGCTAAAGTCGATTATATAAATCAATTGACGTCAATGTGTTTTATTCTTGCACACGCCAACAGTTAAGTTATTGATAGATAAATCTTTTCAGATAGTTTCTTAGATAGTTTTATTTGGTCTTCCACTTCCCCAGATTATAGGATTCAACCATTATGTTTTGACTAATTTCTCAACGATAGACGCTACTCCAACTTCCTCCCTGATGATCTCATTTATAATCTTATCTTGCCCTTTTATCGCCCAGGTTTTTTCCAAAAAAATAATAAAAAAATTATCTACTTAATCTATGAATTATACTATTGTTATTTTAGTTTCCAGAATTTTGAAATAATTAAATTTATGAAAATTAATAACTTTTTACAATTTAGTCCTTTTTGGAAACTAAATTGTACAATGATAGAATATTCATTGAAGAACTAACTTACAATGAGTCATGGATTTTTAGAGATTAAATTGAATATTTTAACAAATTAAAGACTAAAATGAGAGTCACTTATTAAATGTTAGAACTTAGCGGGAGAAACTGTATATATAAATAATTGAATATACAGTGACTGTAATCTGATTGCCATCCTAAAAAGGCAGAGTCCAAAATCTCGGAAATAGTAGATCATGGTAATGACAAAGAATAGCAGAAAAAAAAAATTTCCCACAAAATTAAACGTGATAGAATGTGATATAGATAGAATTATGCATTCAGGCTTAAGAAACAGAAAGCAAGCTGCATTGTTGAGAAATGAAGAGTAAGGTAACACTAACTGAATATATACATGTACAAAGTACAAACACAGAAAAAGATAGAATATGAGAGAGAAGGAAGGAAACAGGTGGGTTTTTATTCACATCACTGGCACCCCAAAACAATCCACTTACATACAAAGATAACACATTATTATTCTCACGCTGATCAATCTAACAAATGGCTAACAAGAATTGCAATTAATAAAAATCTCAAAATAAAGAGAGGTTTTGGGAGGGTTTGTAATTAACCAGAGCTTTCTTATAGTGTTTCACACACTAGTAGTAGATTAATCACCTCTGAAACAAGTGATAAATTAAGACCAATGAATAAAGAGAGTGAAAGTGGAGGAGAGAGCTGAGTCTCTTAAGTACAAAAGCACTCAACATCAACTACTAATTAATCACTTTTTCTTCTACTTGAACAATTCAAGGACCAAACTCGTCTGTCAGTCAAAAACCCCACTGATGAAAATCAAAAAGCAAACCCATCATTCCAAGCTTACAGTCTTCTTCAACTTGAAACATTCTATTTCTCTTAACACAAATCACATTATTATTAACTGATTCTATTGGACTTGCATCATATTAATTAACGATCGAGGTTCTGAAAACCGCTTCCATTATCCTCAATCTTCGAGTAGTGAGTACTTCTTTGTTCTTTCTCTCTCTCCCTCTCCATTAGCTTAAGCTTCAGCAACACCACCCCATAATCTAAACAATTTCTTCAACTCCTAAAAATCCTAATTTGAATTCCTTAATTCATGGACTTATCCACTCAACTAAAACCCCAAAAGGAACCAACCCTAATCCTAAAAATAATACTACGAATCTCCTGCTTTCCACACACAACAAAACGATATATATATATATATATATAGGCAGTCATACACAAGAAATATATATATACCAACACCACCAAAATCAACGAGGCTCGTCATCTCTCCGACCCGAATTTCCGGGTCCACCCGACAACGAAGCAAGCAAATTCAGATGCCCTGGAAGGTAATTCCCGAGTCTCGCCGCCGATGCTTCTCCCATAGCTTGTTGCTGCTGCTGATGATGATGATGAACGAATAACGAAGCATGCTGCTGCTGAGATACCGACACTGCCGCCGGCTGAACCACCATTTCCGGCGGAGCAGCCGCGGCGGCGGCGGCAAAGCTCCATACCTGGCCGAAGTCAGGCCTCGTCGGAAGGGCCCACAGTCCGGCCGGAGTGGCAGACCCAACGATAGACCCTACCGGAACGCCGTCGTCCTTGGCGGCGTCGTCGTCGGCGGTTCGTATGCGTTTCCCGAGTATGAAAGGAGTGGGACCTAGAAGAGGCTTGTGGTCCAAAGAAGTAGAAGTGGTGGAAGAGGAGGATAAAGAGTTGGAAGCGGCGGCGCCGCCGCGTACGGAGACGGAGACGGTGGAGAAGCTAGCCGGAGTGGTTCCGGTGCCGGTGGCGGCTATGATGGAGGGCTCGGCTTGACGGAGAAGCCACTCGATGGTTTGACCGTCGGATTTGTGACCTAATTCGCGAGTGAGCTGGAAGACACGTGCGGCGCAGATGATCGGCATGCGTATGCGTCGGCCTCGGCCGTCGACTTTGCTGTGACGGTCCTTAGACGGCGGCTTCTTGACGACGAGAGCACCACCGTTGGCAGAGGAAGACTGCTGTTGTTGCTGTATGATTGAGCCGTTGGTGGTGGTGGTGGTGGTTCCGTCAGAGTTAGACATGGGTGTTAATTGGCTTTGACAGTGGTTCTGTCGTACACAATCAGAATGAATCAATCAAAGAATTGAAGAAGAAGAAGAAGAAGAGGGTTTATGGAGTGAAGTTGAAGTTGAAGTTGGAGAAGATGAAAGAAGAGAAGTGAAAGAGAAGAAGGAAGAATTGAAGAAATGGAAAATGAGGAAAGGAAAGGAAGGAAGAGAGGGAACAGAGGGTCTAATGATTGAGCGGCAGGAGCTGGTGGAGACAGGGTTTGGGCACATGGGTGTTGGGTCCCACTCTCTACTTTGCTCTGCTGTTCTCTCTCCATTTCCATTTCTTTCCCACGCGCCTTCCTCCTTTTTTCCATTTTCACCCTCCCCCATTCAATCATTATCTATCAAATATTAACACTTCATTCTGAATGTTTTAGGTTAGACACGTGTTCACGTTCGACACTCATAATTTTCATATAATAGGAAAAGGATCATCTGTTGAACAATATTGATAATGTGAAGCGGAGAACCAATAATATTGTGTCATGTGTACAACTCTGTGCACATGACACAATATTAGAGATGAAGTGTAGAGAGAGAAATGAACAAATAGAGAGAAAAAATGAGTCTTACTAACAATTTTTCTCTTTAATTTATTCTTATATCTGTCAAAGCACTACACTTCTAAAGTACTATATAGTATTCAAATTATATTAATCCTCTGTTGTATAGAATTAGTGCTCTACAACACATCATTTGTTAGCCATACAACATATATGTAAGTTTCATAAGATAAAATAATTTTTTTATGATTTTTGCATGACAAACAATAAAAAATAATGACACATATGATATATATTATGAATAGATATTGTAATTTTTAAAATTTTCATATCAAAATTTATAAATTATTAATTATTTATATAT
The DNA here is from genome assembly GCA_003254925.1 of Chamaecrista fasciculata. Lineage (NCBI taxonomy): Eukaryota > Viridiplantae > Streptophyta > Magnoliopsida > Fabales > Fabaceae > Chamaecrista > Chamaecrista fasciculata. The sequence continues at coordinate 89,267 of QANZ01026782.1, read as the reverse complement.
ATAATTATATTTTAATTTTTGAAGAACTTGATGTGTCAATGTGTCTAATTTGGTGTTATGTCTCGTATTCATGTCAGTGTCCATGTTTTATAGATCATTATTCACACAAAATTTCACATAACTCTTCAATTTATTTTAATTTAATCTTATAATCTTAATTAAATAAAAAAAATATAAAATATATATAACTAATTTTATGACAAAAAAGATGAAGAACTGAATTGAAATTTATTTAAAATATATAATAGCAAAGATACAATTTAACTTTTATGTATATATATATATATATATTACAATTTCTTTGTCTTAAATGCATACACATTACACACTCACTACGTACACTACAGACCACAACTTATAAAGTATGTATGTACATGTATAGTGTGTAGACTGTAGACTGTACAGTTTCCAAAATGTTGTTTTCATTCTATTTATTAACTTTCCACCTATTCATAATTATTTTTCTTCATATGTGAGAAATGTCAGACAAAATAACATAAAAGGTAGTCTCATTTAAATTAGATTAGATATTTACTTATATATATTAACTAAAGAGTAAATTATATATACATTTTAGGATTCTTTCCTTAATAAAATGATAAATTTAACATATCTACTTATTAAAAAGATTTTGTTAATATTAAGTTTCTATATCATATATTTTACATCTATTTGTTTTGTATTTTTGAATAGATAATGGTGTACATATATATATATCTCATTTAATTGGTTCAGATTATTTCTTTATTATTATTAAAAGGGTATATTATACTTTGGTACTTGTAGTTTAACCTCATTCCATTTTAGTACCATGTAGTTTAAAACGTAACACTTTGATACCCTGAATATTTTTTTCGTTAGATTTAGACGGAATTTCGCATACACATCGCATGTGCAACTCGCTTACCTCACTAAAATTTGATTTTCTCTAACTTTTCGCCAAAACAAAGATTAAACATCATTTAGATTTCGTAAAACACCTCTAAAATCCGAGAAATTTGATAGGTGTTTTTTGGAATTCATATTGTGTGTTGATCTTTGTTTTGGCCAAAAATTTGAGAAAATCGAGTTTTAATGAGACATGTCAGATGCACGTGTGAAATTTCATCCAAATCTAACGAAAAAATTATTCAAGGTACCAAAGTGTTATATTTTAAACCACAGGATACCAAAATATAATCTATCCTTATTAAAAAAAAGAAGACAAAGTGTTGTGTGATTTCTTTTAAGATATCATTAATAAATTTTAAATTTACAAAATGAAACTCAAACACAAATATTTATCATCGGAATAGTATAAACAACTTGAACATTGAGTATCATGCCACGATAAATTATTTCAATTCTGGCCACAAGTTCGTATATTTGTTTAAGAGTAAACTACCAAATTGGTCCCTGGATTATTGGCTCGCTGACAGATTGGTCCCTGAATTTAGGAAATTGACAAATAGGTCCCCGAATTTTTCTAACGAGTCAAATAGGTCCCTGAATTTTTCTAACATTTGTCAAATAGGTCCTTCTGTTCGGGGACCTATTTGACTAATTTTAGAAAAATTCGGGGACATATTTGACTCGTTAGAAAATTTTGGGGATCTATTTGTCAATTTCTTAAATTCGGGGACCAATCTGTCAGCGAGTAAATAATCTAGGGACCAATTTAGTAGTTTACTCATTTGTTTAATCTAAACAGCAAGAGCAATTGTCTATAAATATAGTGAGAACAAAAACTAAAATAATTAATAAATAGATTGAAAGTAAACACCATTATACAATTGATATAACACAAATAAGAGATTTCTCTATGGTTACTCCTTACTTAATAAATTCATTTAATTATTATTATACACTAATTATCCATTATTAGTGGATTCATGTTTTCAGAAAGTATTCTAACATTTTTGTGAGTTTATCACGGCCAACTTTTCATTTTGTTTGTTTTTGCATTATCTTGCACCAATTGATACTTTTATGCTTTTAGGCTTCTTTTGCAATGTTTTTACTTTTTAAGTCAATGTTGACATCTTGTAGTATAAGAGATCACAAAATTATGAATTGATAAACTCCAAGTCCAAAAATATTATAAAGCCACAACAAACACAATCAAATTAATAAAACTTCTAAATTTAATCATAAATACGAATATTAAAATAGCTGGGCTCAAATTATATCATGAAAACATAATAGTAAGCTTCTAAATCAAACCATAAATAGCCATAAATAACTCTACTTTATTGATAAGTTTGAATTTGAATTTGAATCTCTAACGATGGTATATTATAGCCTCCAACTATTATGCAATCTTGGGTCCAAAAATATTATATAGAACTTATGTTTTAATCCTTAAATTTATTTTAGAGCTATGATTTAATTTTTAGACATTGAATATATATTTTTTATCTTAATTCTTTTTAGACATCAATTATTTAACTTTTAAAATATTTTTTGGCCAAAGTACAAATTTGGTCCCATATCTTTTACTTAGTTCCCAATTTGGTCCTGTATATTTTATTATTGCAGTTTTGGTCATATATTTTTGCAAAAGGTTACAGTTTTGATTCCATATCTTTTACTCAATATGCAAAATTAGTCTCATATCTTTGCAAAAGGATCGATCATTAGTTGATCCTTTTGTAAATATAGGACTAATTATGCAATTAACTCAAAGATATGAGACAAAATCTATATCAAAAAAGATATAGGACTAAATTGAGACCTGACCCAAAGATATGAGACTAAAAGTGTAAAAAGATGAGACCAAATTGGGAATTTCGTAAAAGATATGGGACCAAATTTGCACTTTAGCCTATTCTTTTCATAAAATCTAAATAGTTAATACTAATTTAAAAAATTACCAATAACTAAAAATGAAATCACAATTTTTAAATTTAATAAATTTAAAAATCACGATTAAGAGCCCATGAAACTATTCGACATAAAGTTTTACATGAGGTAGTCAAATCACAGTCTAAATAATATTATCCATTGAAATATTCTTCTCCCGTACAGTGCATTTCTGATAATTTTGTTTAAAATGACTTTCCAGTTTCCATTTTTTTACTTTGGATTATTACTAAGCAAATTGACGAGTATTATGCGAAGAAACAGGAGTTATGTAAATTATTGTGATAAATAGATGAAAATAAAAGGCGCAAAATCGTATAAATGGCCCAATCCATAGTTTTTTTTGTTTATAATTTACCAAAAGAAGACTACCATCTCATATTTTAATTTGTATGGTATATGAAACAGATATAAAAAAAGAATAAAGACAAAGAAAATTGAAATTTGAGGCATGATGGTCATGTATGTATATATACACTGATAGTACATGTTTGTTTGTGTTTAAACTTTAAAATGAATGAAATGAAAATATGAAATAGACGCGCTGTGATGGTTTTGTGCAAAATAGGAGTTAGGAGAATTTAAGTCGGGTTGTCAGAAAAGGGACCCATTTACTTTCCGTACTTTCTTAAGAGTGGAAGTTTCCGGTAATCTCCAGCTGCACTCTAGTCATTTTCCTTTTCCACCAAAAATACCTTTTTAATCTTTCAACTTTATATTAATATTCAATTCACTCCTCAATCAATTTTGTTTTTCATTGACTTAACCACAAAATATAATATAAAATTATTAGAAATTGTTAAAAAAATTAACTTAGATTAAAAATAAGTAGAGCTTATTATTAATTTATTTGATTGATTTAGAATAAAAGGTAAAACGGATCAAAGTATAAAATTTTAAAATCAAAATTGATAATAAACAAACTTTATAGAACAAAAATAGAATTACTATAAAGTATGGAGATTTTCATTCTAAAAACAATACTTTTGTCCCTAAATAAATAATCAACACTCCACTTTTCTAGTTCTCTTATTCCCATTGGGCCCCTGCCTGCTTAAGTAAAATGAACTAAACACAACAACCCATTCTTTGATCAGTTTATGGGCTCCCAGTCTCACCTTAAGTTTACCTACATTCAATTCAAAACCTTAAAATTTATCTTGAGTTTGGGTATGAATTCAAATCTAACCTTAATAGATCGGAGACCAAGTATCATATCCATATCTTATTAATAATAATAAATATTTATTTTTATATCTAAAAATATAACATTTTATTACATTTTGTTGGAAAAAATTATATGTTTATTAATATTAAAATATTTTATTAATACATTCTTATTTATAATTTTTTTGGGTAAATTACACAAAAAGGCCCTATGGTTTGACCCATTTTCTAATAGGGTCCCTGTAGTTTAAAAAGTGTCAAATAGGGTCCCTGTGGTTTGCTCCATTAACAAAAAATGGTCCTGAGGTATATTTTCGTCCAAAATTTGACGAAAATTTTGGCTAAAATATTATTTTAAGACCCTAACTATTAATTTTTATGCGTTTGCTCCATTAACAAAGTTAGGATCTTAAAATAGTATTTTAGCTAAGATTTCCGTCAAATTTCATACAAATAGGGAGTCAAATGCATAAATATTAATAGTTAGAGTCTTAAAATAGTATATTAGCTAAGATTTCCGTCAAATTTTGGATGAAAATATACCTCATGATCCTTTTTATTAACAGAGTAAACCATAGGGACCCTATTTGACACTTTTTAAACCACGAGGACCCTATTTGAAAATGAGTCAAACTACAGGGCCTTTTTGTGTAATTTTTATGTCAATAAAAAATAATTTATTTTAAAATTTCTCTGAGTTTGAGTCTGAGACTCTCAGTATAGGGATTAAACTACTCCACCGATATGGGAATAAAAATTAATTTTGATACTCGCTCACATTTAGGTCCAGATCAGATAATCATAGTATCGTATTCATACCTAACTCATGATCATCCCTAAGTTTAACTAACCGGCTATATTTAACTTATATATATATAATATATATCTGTAGAAAATAATATTTTTAATTAATTTAAAGTAAAGAGTATTGTAATTGTTTTATTTGTTAATATAAAATTTTCAGAGTGTAAAAATCAAAACGTTCCAACTTCCAAGGCCATATTTCGTGAGTTCGTAACTAATGAATTTAGTATGCATTGCCATTCACTTTCAAGGCGAATGCTAAGATTAGTTTTAGATATTAAAATATATAAACTAAGATTTTACGACTTTAAAAATTAGTATAAATAGTTAACTTCTGAAAAGAAATTCAACGGACATGAATTCCCTGTAATACACTATAAGTTATGATCATCTACTTCCCGTAGCGTTACATTTTTTTTGTGGTGTGCAATTGTGCAAAAAAGGACTCAAACTCGTCGCTTTCATGAAAATACACTATAAGTTATGATCATCTACTTCTCGGCTGGATCACTATTTTCAATGAAAAATTTATTTTTTTTTAGTTTTTTTTTGGTTTTGTGGGCCAAATGTAAAAAAATAATATGAAATTCAATAGAAAATATTGTAAACTTATTAAAACATAGAAAAAAAAACTCATTTTTTTCATTTTTACTAACCTAATAAGTATTCATGTTGTGAATTTTGTATATTTTATTAATGTAGGACAATAAAATTATGAATTCACAAGTATATCTTACAGTTATACAAAATTTATAGTTATATTTTATCAATTATGGAATATTTATATTTGAAATAATTAATATTTATTTTATTTATATATTTATGACATCATCCGGTTCGACCGTCGGTCCAACCGATTGAACCAATCAACCCGTGACTCGCAGGTCAGTCCGAATCACTCTCCGGTTTGGTTTTAATAACATTGATTGATATATTGATCAAATCATCAGAATTTTAACTTAAACAACTGTTGCATTTGTATGTATAATCTGTGAGTGTATATATAGCCGTAAAAACAGGTGCAAATCCATGACAAGAAAATGTCACTGGCAAGCCATTAGTCCCAGTATGGCCAAAAAGAAGAGATCACAGGGCATACAAAATAAGACAATACAAACTCAGAACAAAGAGCACAATGATAAGTAAATATACAAATCGGTGCCTAAAAGATATAAGAATTAACAATTCAATCCTTGAAAGTCTAGTTTATATTCTTTAATCTTTAAAAGTAGTGGAACCAATACATTCCAATCCTTTTTTCCCTACAAGTTAACCTCTAAAAATTAAGCTTAAAGGTCTAAGCATTATTGTTGTCACAACTTTCAAGGATTAAAGTGTGTAAACTCGACTTTCAGGGACTAATTTGTTAATTGTGTATATTTTAGGAGCCAAATTGTATGTTTAGTAGAATGATTGACCAGCAAAATTTAACCACAGTCCACAGCTTGGGGAACATATATGGACCACTGAATCAATTAAGATTCACTAGGGATAACGTTGAAGAAATGATAAACTTCATCTTCGTCCATGACACCAACCTCCGTCAAGCAAACAGAGCAGCATACTCGCTTCACTGTTTCAAAGTTGGCGGAATGTTCTTCACTCTCATCAATTGCTTTGGTTCCTCTTTTGCTTTTTCTTGCTCCTGTATTATTTTTCCTTAAAACTCGGACATTCTCAACATTGCAGTTAACAACAAAAACTGCTCTGTACTGGGTCACGTATTTTTCGTGCCTGCAGGAATCTATTGAAGCTCAGTCACAAGTCACAACTAACGACAAAAATAACCAAGCACAAAACTAAGATATTTCTGTTTTAGGAGTTTCATAAAAAGCTTAGATAAATATACTAACTAAAGTTTAATATCAAATATGATGTGCTTTATAAATTTTGTAAACAATGCACTAAATGGTTGATGCTGAAACCTGAAAAATCTTATTTTCAATTTAATTTAGATTAATATATTAACAAAATGCCAAATTAATTGTAATTTTTTAGGGACTAAATCTTATAATTTTATCTTTCAAGAATTAAATTGAGAAATCTGTAATCTTTTAAAGACCAAATCATTAACCTGTTTAGTACTTGGAGAATCGAGGTAGTGACAGTCAAGTTGTGAAGAATAATTAGGGGAAGTGGTAAATGATGAGGGCCCAAAAGGAAATCTGATACGGGCCACAAGATTGAAGCTGAATTGGTGGACAAGCCCAACTTGAGAACCAGCATAGGGCCACAGAGAAAGCAAATCAATCAGAGGGAGGAAACAGCCTATTTGGCTTAAAGACTATGTAGCACATAGGACGAAACCCATTCTGTTAGAGGAGAATTTGTTTTTCCTTAGAATCCATCCTCTGTTTTTGGTTGTTACTATAAATATATAGAAGGATAGTGTTTGAGAAAGGCAGATCATTTTTTGTTGAATTCAAAAGGATCAAAGCCCAACTTATTGAATCCTTCCTCTAATAGTTCTCTAAGGACGAATACCAGTTTTCAAAACCAAATTCTTCAGCTGCAGTCTTGTAGTCAAATCAAAATTCAAAAAAGATAAAAAAAAATTTCAAGCATTTACAATATTCCAAGCTATCTTCAGTACCAATCTGTCACATAAAACATATTCATTTCCTGCCATAACTCCAAGAATATTGAAGAATTATGTGACAGAGAAATTACCTTGTTCCATATTTTTCAAGGCTAATCTGATCTCAAAGCATTGAACAAAGTTTTCAAGATCTTAGTACATTTCACACACCAACCCCCATATCTCCTAGAATAGATAGGTTCATGGAATTTATTGCAATGTGATAGGGACTTAGGTAGTATGAGATGCCTAAGTCCCACATAGAATGGGATACTCGGTGGAGTACTTAAGTACCTTGATTCTCCCCCTTCAACAGCTAGCTTTTGAGGAAGGATTCCCCAAGGCCACTTGAGTCTCTATCAATTGGTATCAGAGCCTAGTTGTCGACGGCACAAAGAGGGCTACTTATAGAGAGGGTTCTCACCTACGAAGGGTTCTAACTGGTAGAAGGCCAAGTGGAGTGTCGAAAAGTGAAGTGTCACAGAGTGTAGTTACCAGGACGTCGGTTTTCCAAGGCAGTACTATGATAGGGACTTAGGTAGTATGGGATGCCTAAGTCCCACATCGAGTATAATGGGATACTCGATAGAGTATTCAAATGCCTTGGTTCTTCCCCTTCAACAACTAGCCTTTAAAGGAGGGTTCCCCAAGGTCACTTTGGACATTTGGAGATCACTGCTCACAATGGCTGTTTGAGATACCATCGGCAGGGGAGTATTAGAAAATTTTGTTTACCAGTGTTTTCCCTATTTTAAGTTGATTTTTTTCACAAGGATTATTAGTAGAAGACATGATTATGATGGTCGATGTTTTGAAATACATTTGTAACAACTTGGACACGATTAAGATCTATACTCCAATGTAAGGGAGAGTGTTGAGAAATAAGATATTGTATGCTACACAGAACAATACTATGGCATGTGTGCTTAAATGCAGGATATCAAACTCACAGAATAAGAAAATTCATAATTTTTCATGTTCCAGCATATACCTTTGACATTCTAGGCAGAGGGTGGTGAAACATGCAGGGCAGCTAAGCACAGCATCAGAATCACGACCTCGTCTTTTCTTTTGAACCCATAATTCATCCTTATCATCAAGATCTGGATTATAAAATTCAGGTTTGGTGGTGTAGTCTATCTCATCATCGTCAGAAACTGGGATACAAGGAATAAACAACAATAAAAGGTCAGCTTAATATAGGGTCATAAGTTGCATATGGTGGTGAAAACTGATAGTAAAGAATGGACAACTCCAATTATAATCTACTGGTGAAAAATATCTTTAACAAGAAAAGTATTTCAAATTATAGAATGTAATGCTTTTTCCTGAGCCACTTCAAGGACCAAGTAACTTCAGAAGAAGAAAGAATTTCACAACATAATATTACTTAGAAACTATATACCTAGAGTTCATAGGCATTGAAGGAGTAAGCAAAAATTTTCTGCCAATGCTTGACTAAATTGTCCATATTGGAAAAACAATTAACAAATTTGAATATCAAATCCAAATCATGTGCATTCCTAAAGCCAAATACTCAACAGTGAAAACAGATGGGATAATTCTATTCTAGAAAAAAAAAAAAAAAGATGGACCAGGAGGAGGTGTAGGCCCATTTGGATTTGATATTCAGCATTATTGTAGAAGCAAGAGAAGCATAGCAGGGGCAAGTGAGGGAATACAAGAGTAACTAACTCTTAACAATTGTTCTGTTGCATAAAGCATAAAAAGAGGCCTTTTGGGGGGTAGTGAGTAGCAGACCGTGAGGAGAGTGCAAGCCTCTTGAAAGCTAGTAGATGAGTTTTGTCTTTTCTGGTTTAAGTTTACTGATTGTGTGGCTATCTATCTAGTGTTTCCCATATCTGTAATTGTTTACATATGACTGATAATACATAAAAGCCCAAAGAGGTAACATGTCAATGTGACTGGTATTTTAGCAGCCAGTCTTAATGAATAAAGAAGAAAAAAAATACAAAATATAGAGGTGCATGTATATAGCCTGCCTCTTATGATTTGGGAAGAGATAAATGACCTAATTATAACATTACTCTAAGGCCTATCTTATTCAGGTTTATAATAATCCTGATCTCGTATTCAAACTTGAAAATAAACACAAAAGAATGACAATAGTATTAAAGCCAAAACAGAAAACAAACAACAAACATAATAAAATAAATCCCCTGGGATAATGATGTCTGCCACAATGTCAAACATAGAAATGAATAAGAGGTAACATGATTACTGGACCATATATCAAGATTTTCCAAATAAATTTCAAACATCACGGAGGGCAGAAAGAAATCTTTCATTTGGTGAGATCTAATGCTAATTGTATTGGACAATGTCTCATGATAGAAACTTTAGTTCATGATGTCATCCACGAGATAACATAACATGGCCTGCAATTAGAAACCAAGTCCAGCTAAACCCAAACACTAGAAAATGCCTTAAACCATTGAAATAAACTAAAAATAAGAAGAATATAAATCAGTAGCCTATGAATGAAAGGAATATAAAGTAAGACTCAAATGCTATCATGACAATGTGCAGGCTACAGAAATTTCAGTTTACGCTCAACAAATACAACCTTTTGAATATTTGAGAATGCTCTTTCCAAGACTTTTTCTCAAGGACAAGAAAAATCAACTTACAATAACTTGGTATTGTTATTTTGTCCAGTTCATTAATTGTAATCATATCAAATATCAATAATGATGTTAGTTAAGTAATGGTCCATCCTCTATACTATTGAATCCTATTGCTGTTCACATAGAAGCCAAACTATTCTGTATCTGGGAACAGCCTTTGTTTGAGACAAAATATAATCTTCTGAGTCCTACAAATACTTTGTTGAAAACTAGGAATTGAGGGATTGCCTAAATGTTATGAGAGGCTTCCACCAAAACTACCAGGTGAAGAGAGCCTTTAAATTAGTTGCTATATCTAAACAAAAAAAAAAAAAAGCGTTCCAAGTTCCAATTCCAGTAATTTCAGGCATTCTTTCTGTTCATTTACATGACCCAAAAATTGTTGAGTAAAAAACTGACTCCTATATTCAACAAAAAATATAATAATAAAGTACCAAATGATCGAACTACAGTAGCGACTTGTATATAGTCACAACTCACAAGTAGCATAACAATATCCATTTTCGTCACTTCAAAAATCTTCGAGCACTAAAAACTGCACAAAATAGTGGAAAATAGAAGCAGGTGAGGAAATTGATTTACCGGTTTGCTGTGAATTTGTGGGTGAGTCCATCTTCTCATCTTTGCTATTTCCTCCCTCCATCTTTCCCTAACGAAACTGAGTTCAGAGCGGAGAGGATTGCTGAAACGAAAAATCGTTTTGGCCGTCGCCACTTGTTGTGTGCAAATTATAATTTTGACCCCTACAAAATTACCACAATCTGGTCCCTTCTAAAATAAAAAGTCAAAATGAACATTGGGTCCTATATTTTTTGCTCAGATCTCAATTTAGTCCCATATCTTTTTTCCCCATTTTTAATCTCATATCTTTTGCTCATAAATAATTTTATAATTTTATAGTTACATTTTATTTAGGACATGCAAGACCCATTAATTTATATATGAAATTGAGAGTTGAGACTTTCTGATAATAGTCTTTCAAAATTATATATAACTAGTATTTTACTTACCTCATGCCACGTCCTTATTATTTGGATTAAATTATTGCAACAATTATGGATTAGGAAGAATTAGTTGCTTATAGAACAAATGAACTCTTATCTTTTACATTAATGATATCTATACTATAATTTACTCGTAGGAGCTCTGTTGATCTGTTCTATTAACAAGTAAAATAAATATCCATAAAAAAAGTAAAATAAATAAGGATGTTTGGGAAATGATTAGATTTTTTGTCCCAGGGATTAAGAGTGTGTTTTCCAAAAATATCAAAACACTTGTTTGAGTTACTTAAAAATTATAATATCTTTTGAAATATTTTCAAAATATTCCATTCTTTCATTCGGTCCAATTTCAATATCAAATGTTCAATAAATTTTTAAATTTTCTTTAACTATTTCGATGAAATAGTTAAGTGTCTTGAGTCTTTTCCTTCAACAAAGTTTTGAGAGAAGGTTTCTCAAAGTCACTTCAATGTCTATTAATTGATGTTAGAGGCAGGTTGTTGATGCACGAAAAGAGCTACATATAGAGAATTTTGACCAATAGAAGGTCGAGTGAAGAACAATACTATAATAGAAACTTAAGTAGTATAAGATGCCTAAGTTCCATATTGAGTAAAATGAGATGTCCAGTAGAGTACTTAATAAATGTCTTGATTATTTTTCTTTTAATAACTACCTTTTGAGGAAGGATTTCTTAATATCACTTGAGTCTATTATTTTCCAAGAGTGAAACCCACCACCAAACTAATAATGTATGACATACAAGATTATAACATTGTAGCAAGCCAAAACTTACCACTACGACAATGAGCACGGAGCAAATATATGATCCTCAGAAACTAATGTTGAGGTCCATAAGAAGGTCACGAATGAAAAGAATGTAAAGATGACAAACGTTAGTTCATTAGCTCATTTTTTTCAAATATTTTGTGGGCATTAAACCAAATGAAAAAACTAGGGAATAGTTAAGTATGGAGTCGATATCAATAATTAAAAATAAGATGTAAAGAGTAATACAATCGGCTGGCTCAGCACCATTACAAGTCATTAAAATCAAATAATGCTGAATTCACTAAAAAAATAAAAACTACCCTAATAAGATACGATGTTCACATAGGACACCCTAGATTCTCTACCTTCTTCTCATATTCTTCAGGAGGAGATTCTTTTGGTGTCTCACTTTCAACCTACAAATACAATTTAAAAAATAATAATAATTAGAATAATTAAAAATTGTATATATTAATTAAATTTGAAGCACAAAATTAAAATATATGTGTGTTGATCAAATAATTGTAAACTAAAACCTTAGGCTTCTTAGGGGTAGGCTTGGTTCGACGGGGAGACCCATACATGATAAAATTGACTGCTTCGGGGATTGATCGAAACGTCTCTCTTGAGGCTAAATGACAGTAATACTGAAAAGATGCACAATGAAATTTAGTCATTTTCGTCACTAGACATCATTTAATATTTTTTTATAAACAAATCACATAAATTTTGATGTATGTAATCTCATTTACCGTATCTGCAGCCATCTTTGTCTCACGCTGCCGCCTTTGCATTCTCCACTTTCCTAATCTTTCACAGATCTTGTCAATGTCCTTAACATTGACAATATCAAAGTTCTGCGGAAGACTAAAATTCACTACTTTTTCAACTATAACTTCATTCTTAACCTTTCTTCCTTTCTTTATATCCTGTGGACAATCACACATACATTACACCATTGTCATCATATTATGATATTTAGGATAAATGACACTTTGGTACTCTATCCTATGAGTGTACCCACAGAATAGGGTACCAAAGTGTAATTTACCCTAATATTTAATTAATCCCAATTAATCTAAATATTAGTCCAAGACCCAAATGACCCAAAGGCCTTAGCTTCATTAATTATAATTAATTGTATATTTTTCTGACTATAGTTTCAACAGATCAAAAATTAAAAATGAAGGCGAGTAATATCAATTTCTCAAAAATAAAAATATGTATCAATTTGGATAAAATTAAATTCACATAGAAGAACTTACCGACACAGAAGGATCAAGATCTTCTGCTCTTTGAATTGATGAAAGGTCTTTTTCATGACTCGTTTCATTATTTCCATCATAAGCTTTTCTTTTGATCCTCTCTATTCTGCAAACTTCCTTAAACTCCTTTGCAACTTTCTTTATGGTCATACAAAAATGAAAATATACGTGCATAAATTTAACTATTAGAACAATATTGATCTCAGGCAAAAAAAAAACAATATTGATCAAAGCAATAGTCACTTAGCGAGAAGAATTTCACACTTACTTTTATCATTTCTGTTAAATTTTTAGTTAACCACTCGTTTTGGATTGCTTCTTCTTGAGTATTGGCCTTTTTCATATCATCAGCCTTCTGGATCTCTGGCTCGTACGAAAGATTTGATGACGACATCTTTTTCAATTTTTGTAAGAAAGCTAGGTTTAGGAAAGCTAGGTTTAGGACAGAGCGAATGTGTTTCGGCTGGGAAAATGGATATATATACTAGTGGCATATATATATAGTGTTAAATGAAAATAATTAATCGAAGGGTATTTTTGTATTGTTTACTTTAGAGAAAACTTGTTATTTGGTCCGTCAATTTTCACATTGTTAGAAAAAACAATATTATTGTCAAATGAATTACGTCAGCAATAACATTCATATTACCATGTTAGCTAACAAATAATATTTGAAGCACTAAATAGTCGACGATCGTATAAAATAAATGATCCAGTCATCTATATATTTCGATTTTTTAAGAACTAAATCATTGACTCAATAAAATTTAAAAGATTAAATAATAAATATTTTCTTTATTTTAATTTTAAATTGCTCAGCATATATATGCATCCAAAATATATTCAAATCTCATGCTTTTACTTGCTTCTCATATGTGGATTTTTGTTTTAGTTATCACTTTTCACTATTATGAGTGAGATACGGAATAGAGAATTTTTACCAGAAAAATTATATCATATTGTTCTTAACAATACTAACTCCCTATTTACAACGAATTTCTTTTTAGATAACTTTCAATTTTATTGTTCTAATTTATTTTTTAATGACATTAATTCTTTTAATGATAATCTTACCTATGTTGTAACTAATCCTAATTATTTCTACAATGCAGTTACTTTATTTTTGGCATGAATAACAAAGTTAATTATTCAAAATATTTTAAATTAACACAATAGTATAATTTTTAAATGAAATCAAATAATTTAGATATTCAAACTTTCATTTATATTTACTGGTCAAAGTGATACATGGCTTGATAAGTTGATATATTGCTCAAACACAATAATGGGTTTGAAACTTTACAAATGCAATCATTTTTGTTAAGAAATTTTTTATGATAATCTAATATATAATACAGCCGAGTTTAGATTAGTCGAAATAAAATTTTTGAGATTGGCCATGTGACAAAACAAAGAACAAATGTTATATATAAGTTTAGGATGAATTGTGAAAAATGAAATTTTTTATCTTCAAGTACATACTGAATCGTGTTTTTTAGAGGTTAAATTGTGAAATTTTAGTTTAGAATAGTGTGTTTTGTGTTTTTGACTATACACATGATCTCCACATGTTTTTTTAGTGTCAAAAGGTAACGGAAAAAAGTTATGGGTACCAAAGTCCTAACGGCGAATAAAACATGGTACCAAACTGTCATTTTTGAAAAACTATGGTACAAAAGTGGAACCGGTTCATATCCCAATATATCAAAGTGTAATTTACTCTTATTTTATAATGTATTGTTATTCTATTTGTGGCTCCAATCTCAAGCATTAATTAAAGTTGTAATTTGTTTCACTTTATGATGTATTATTATTATTATTATTATTTTTGCTCCAATCTCAAGCATTAATTCAACTATACAAGTTATAAATGTAAAGTTAAATGCACTGACTAAACAATAAATTCCACTTTTATTAGACTAAAATTAATGTAGCCAGGATCTTAAACATTAAATTCTCTTAATGACATTAAAGTAAATATTTTAAGGAAAAGTAATTGTAAAGTTAATTAAGTTATAAAAAAAATATATTTTTCACTTTATGATCAAAATATTTGAATGTCTTATATAAATATTTGATTTAACAAATATTTGTTAAAATTTTTTTTGGTAGGAATATTTGTTAAAATTTTAATATCGTTTTACTTTTCCGAGACAAAACTTAAATATAGCTATATTTTTATACATTAATGATTAAATTCTTTTTAAAACATTAACGTTTTAACTTTTTTAAAGAAAAGTAATAGTCAATATTAAGTTAGAAAAATATTAATCTATTATTTTATAATTAGAAAATTTGAATGTAATATATATATATATTGAGTTTATTAAATAGAAAAATTACCAATCTAATTAATGAATATAATTATAAATATCCTTATTAGTAATATTAAAATAACCTATCTTTCTTAGTTTTTAAATGGTAAGGTGAGATATCTCCAAATCTATGAGACAACACATTATTGGTATGTTAATGACGTTAACATTGACGAAAGTCTAACATAAAATAAGATTATTCATAAGCCTAAACATAGAAGATTATTGTTTTCTTTTTTAAGAAAACAAAAAGATTAGGACAATTCTACCAAGGACTCGATTGTCTCATCAATTTCTTTTCTATCTCTTTCTCTCTCTTTGATTCAATAAAAATGAAAAAGAAAAAGAAAAAAATTAATGATCTATTATCTTTTATTTGGGTAAGATAAAGGGCTCAGCTGAACTATTTAGGTGCTGTCTCTGCTGTTCTAAAATCTCATCCATGCATGAAATCTGACGCCCTACATTGTGCCACCTGTCACAATTTTTTTTTTTTAGAATTTCACTCCATCAAACTCTGCATCTTCTCCGGCACCTGCATTTTTTCTCTCCCTCTTTCGTTCTTCATTTTCGTTTCATCAAACTCAAAATCAAACGCATTTTCTTTTCATTAAACTCTGCAGTTTCAACATTTGCAATCGAACTCTGCATTTTTTGGGTCTCCATTTTCGTTTCATCAAAGCTATGCTGCGGTTCCTCCTTCATTCAACATTGTCTCCATTGTAACTATTTGTGGGTATGAGTTTCTCCTTCATTCAAATTTCGAGCATGTCATCTTCCACACACCTTAAAGCCACTTTGATCAAAAGCTCAATCTTGGAAGTGTCGTATTGGGCTTCCAATTCCATATTGGGATCTGCTATCTCCTCCATCCAACACTCTCTTGTAGGAGCACCATTTATCTTCTCCCTCACCCACGACACCAGCCTGCGTTGATCTATTCCACCTTTACTGTTTTTTGAGCTTTGGATTATTCCCATAGGGCTCTTCCCTGTTATCAATTCCAACACCACAATCCCATAGCTATATATGTGATCCCAAATCTCTTGAACAAGCGACAAAGACGAAGACTGAACAGCGACGACGGCGACAGACGTCGGCAACGGCAATGGCAGTGACGGCGATGGACAGCGACGACGATGGACAGAGGCAATGAATCGTGAAAATATATAAATTCATAATTTCATTATGCTACACAAACAAAATATATAAAAGTCATAATATAAATAATTATAATTAAATCAATAAAAATGAAAAAAAAAAATCTTTCTTTGTTTCGATAGATTATAACATATTATATTGGGTTTATTATTTTTTTTTTATTTGGCCCACACAACAGTAAAAATAAGAAAGAAGTTTTTTTTTCTTTAAAATGTGACTGCTGGTTTTATAAAATTCACTATATGTCATGGTTCACTTCGAGTCAACTTGATCTAAACACGATTCTGATCCATTCAAAACGACCCAATCTCTTAAATAGTTCAATAGTTCAAATTGAACCACCTTTATTCTCATGTCTTAGTTCTATCATTAAAGCTGGTCTTGTTGAAATAAGGATAGTTTACAAAAGGGGTCGACCCGCAATCGAGGTAAAACTCCAATGCAGAACTTTACTAAATTGATTGGTTCATAGAGATAGGAACTAAACTAATAATTTGGTTCCAAAATGATCATGAAACTCACCACTCAATTCTTAAAAGATTAAAATATACATTTAATCCCTTAAAGATCAAAATAGTATATTTTATAGTCTTTAAAAGATTAAAATAATATACTATTTAGTCTCATAGTTCGAAAACCCAGACCGGACATTGACTCGGAAAAGGACTTGGGTGGTCGGGTCACCGGTTTAACCGCTGGGTCACTAAAAACTCGGTTGACCCGGTTGAATAGAAAAAGTAACAAATATATGTATATATTTACACATACATTAACCAAATAAATCTCTAATACATATACTAAGTTATAATAATTCAAATTTTTACATGAAGTTAATTAGTACAACACAAAAAAAATTTTGAACTTTGGTATTTTTTAAAACTGGACCAAATTTTTAAACTTTAAAGATAAAACATTAAATTATAAGATTGACGTATTCTAATAATACATTTTTATGTATAATTTATTTTTTTAATTTTAATAATTATAAATATAGAAAATGATAAAAAATAAGTTTTAAATAAAAGATAATTTATTTTAAAACTTTAATAATCAATTTCAGTAAAAATAATATTACAAATAAATATCTGTACTATAAATATTAAATATATATATA
>QANZ01026782.1:49491-71270 GCA_003254925.1 Chamaecrista fasciculata | reverse complement strand
TTTTTTTTATTATTGTTGTTAAAATGTTATTAGTTTTTGCATAATAGTCCTTTTTTTATCCACATCATCTAAATTTGCCACTTCAATATCCCAGTCATCATGCCACATCAGCATTAACGGAAAAAATTTAACGGAAATATCGATAGGACTAACGGTGAGAATTTTTCAAACTTATGGGACCAAATCTGAGACGAAAAAACTTATAGGACTGATCTGGGAACTCATGCAAACTTATAGGACCAATATTGCACTTTGGCCTAAAAAATAATACTTGTATCTTTTATTAATTAATTTTCATAACATAACAAAATATAATTATTTAACACACTTTTATGCAATATTATATATAAGGATATTTAAAAAATAAAAAATAACAAGTAAAGGATGGATTCAATGGATCACAGAGTTACACAATAGACAATACATCATCTTCCAACTTTACAATTTTCATTTTCCAACACGAAATGACCATTCAAATTTTCAACTTTCACCAAGTCCAATGCTTCTCACTTCTTCTACAATAGCTGACCGTCATTTTTCTCATCAGATCAAAGAGTACCGAACCAAAAGAATAAAATGGAGGAGCCATTTTGACATTATTACTTTTTTCTTCTTCATTTTTTAACTCCATTTTCCAAGCCGTTCACCATCAGCTAGGGGTGTTCAGATCCAATCTGATCCAAACTCAACCGATCCGATCCAAATCGATCCAACCAAAATCGACTAAAACCGACCATATAATCGGTTGTATTGGATTAAAATGAATAAAAACCGATTGGTTCGATTCGGTTTTTTTTATGTTAAAAAACCGACCGAACCAAACTGAACCAAAATATTAAATAAAAAAAATTCATATACCCTCTTAACTCACTAACTCCCTTACTCATTGTCTCATCCTCTCCGTCGTCATTTCAACATCTTCGTTCATCATTCAGTCACTCTCCGTCGTCGTCGCCGTTGCTGGTGGTTCTCCTCGTCGCCACTGTTCGTCGCGTTGCTGGTGGTTCTCCTCATCGCCGTGCTCGTCTCCTCTTCGCAATGCTCGTCGCCGTGCTCGTCTCCTCTTCGCCGTGCTCGTCGCCGTTCTCCTCTTGGCCGAGCTCTTCGTCGTTCTCCTCTTCGCCGAGCTCGTCGTCGTTCTCTTCTTCGCTGAGCTCGTCGCCGTTTTCCTCTTCCCTGTGCTCATCGTCGTTCTCCTCTTCGCCGTGCTCTTCACCGTGCTCATCGCCACTGTTCGTCATTTTGTTGTTGTTTTTGTTATTGTTGTTTATCTAAGAAAGCTCTTTTGGATGAAATATGATAGTCTATACTGGCTGTTCTTGGTGCTGATCTTGTTGGGAAAACCTTCCCTAGAAGAATTGGAATATGATAGTCTTGGTGTTGTTCTTGGTGCTGTGCATTTGCTGATTTTATTTTTTGAATCTGAATCTGCACTGATTCTGCACTAAGACTATTTGAATGTATATCTTTTATTAGGTTGGTAATTGAAGTCGGTTTGGATTGGTTTGGACGGCTCAAAATGACTGGATTGATTGGATGACTTTGGTTGTTATTGATTGGATGACTTTGGTTGTTACTGTTCGGTTTGGATGGGTTTGGATGGCATTAGCATTTCTTCTACTTTTCTTTTGCTTCTTTAAGTCTTTCGATTTGCATGTTTGTCTCTATGTCCAGATTGATCGAACCAGATCTTCTTCTCCTCCTCCAGATCTGGTTCATTCGTACCTTCATCTTTTCTTCCGGATCTGATCTTTTCATAATCTATATTTATTTTTTCTTTTCGAAACTTTCTTCATAAACTCTGAACCGGTCAATCTTTAAACCGGCCGATTTTGGCCAGTTTTACCCGTTGTTGACCGGTTCTAAAGCTAACTCGGACCGGATTGAGTGGCGGTTTGCGGTTCAACCGGCCGGTCCGGTCGGTTTTCACAACATTGCTAATTAGTATATATTTTGATCTTTTAATGACTCAACCTTTCAAGGACGTTATCTTTACCAAATTGTTAATTTACTCTTCAAATAAGACTTCCCACTTCCCACCGATAAAATAGATATTTTGGCTCAGCTTCGGTTTCATTTCATATCTTCTTTTCTCGTTTCGGGTACAGAGAACAGTGAAGTCCCTCACAATCCCATAGCCAAAACTTCCATTTCGACGATATGTGCAGCCTCCTTTCCAAATCTCACTGCCACTGGGGTCAACTTCCTTTGCCACCCCTCAACACTAGGTCTGCCCTCACTTTTGCATTTCATCCATTTCTTTTTTTCATTTCTCTTTGCTTATTTCGTTGGGATTTTTAATGGGTCGACTTAAAACAGTGTCGAACAAACGGCTGTGTAGGTTATAAGAACGTATAACTGTATAGATTTTTGCTCAATTGTTCTCTATCTTGTAGCCTAGGTGTTTTAGCTTCTGTTTGTTTGCTGTAGAGGATGCTTATGTATCTCGCCATTGTTACTGCTGTTTGCCCATAAGTTATACTGATTTCTGATGAATATCATTTTCAGAGCTGTTGACTTATTGATTATTTAATTGAGGTAATTTTGTTTGGTCCTATATTACACTAAATTGATGTGTTGTTTATAATTTGCAGTAAATCAGATAGTGGAATTGCCAACCTTAAGATAAGGGGGAGAATGGCTGTAGTCTGTATGGGCATGCTTACTCCAAGAAAGTTCTTGCAAAAGAGGAAGAAGATGGAAGTTTTTAAGGACGCAGCTGATGAAGCTGATCAGAAGAATTGGAGGAGACTGATGAAGGAGATTGATGAGAACGGTTCTGCTGTATCAGTGTTGAGAAGCGAAAAGACAAAAAACGAGACTATTCCTAAGGACCTTGTTCTTGGCACTTTGATTAGATATAAGCAATTGAAGAAATGGAACCTCGTCAGTGAGGTAAACAAGGACATAGTTCTTGTCATTTCATTTCTTTTAATTGCAAGTGGGTATTAGTCTGTTCTCTAATGTAATTGGATTTTAGAATATATATGGTTGTGTGGCATAAAACAAATAGTAATTTAGTATATAGTTTGGTTCTAACTGTTTAACTTGATAAGAGTACATTTCTTACCATAAAACCTTTTTGCTTGCGATCGGTAAGGTATTCTAATTGGCTGGTATTTGCATGCGTTTCTATTCTCGTTAGATTCTTGAATGGCTCCAGTCTCAAACCTGGTGGGACTTTGGCAAGATGGATTTCTTCATGCTTATAACAGCTTATGGAAAGCTAGGGGACTTCAACAACGCAGAGAGGGTCTTGGGCTTGATGAATAAGAAAGGTTATGTGCCAAATGTAATATCTCAGACTGCTCTTATGGAAGCATATGGAAGAGGAGGTCGTTACAATAATGCTGAAGCAATATTTCGTAGAATGCAGCATTCAGGCCCTGAACCGTCAGCTTTAACTTATCAAATAATACTTAAAACATTTGTTGAGGTAAACATACATGTTGTTTTGAGCATGTTTGTTTCCCTTTAGGGAATTTAAATGATTGTGCTTGTGAATTGTGATATACCATAATCTTTTTTTTTTTACTTGATATACCATAACTTAAATGCGTTTTAAATTTTCTATAGCAAATTGTGTCAAACTTGAACTTGATGTGGTCTTCCATTGTTATTGTACTACTGTTGAGTGTTGTTGAAAAAATTGTTGATTAACTTTCATTGTGGTATATGTTATTGGTAATCCTGCAGGGAAGCAAGTTTAGGGAAGCTGAAGAGGTATTTCAGTACCTTCTGAATAATGAAAAATCATCTTTGAAACCAGACCAGAAGATGTTTCATATGATGATTTACATGTATAAGAAGGCAGGAAATTATGAAAAAGCTCGTAAGACATTTGCACTTATGGCTGAGCGTGGAATTGTACAATCTACAATAACATATAACAGTCTGATGTCCTTTGAAACAAATTACAAGGAAGTTTCAAAAATATATGACCAGGTAATTGAGTCTTTATCTAATTTACCTTAAAATGATTAGTGGTGGATCTCGGATTCTTTCATTTTTGTCAAGGACTATAGTTCAAACTAAAAGCTTATGCTGTTAAGTGAAGGGGTTTGTTTTGAAGGAAGTGGAGCATTTGCCTCTCTCACTGACCCTTTCTTTATTTAAAAAAATTAAATAAAATGAAAGTTTAAGTGAAGTTAGAGGAGGGGTGGAGCTCGAGCAGATTTATTATTATCTTCTTATTGCTGGAATTTGGAATCATGAGAATGAGGCTGGATGGTCCAAATTCCAAACTATTGAACACTTGTTCATAGAGGCTTTGATACCTTGAAAAGGGCCAGCTCAACCCAAAAGCTTAGGCTATTATGTGAAAGCGCTTCAATAGTTCTATTATTATCTCTGAGCCTAGTCCCATCTAAGTGGCCTTTTGCATCTTGATCCTTGAGAGTATTTCTGAGTTCTATTTAATCTCTCTCTTTTGAGTTTGAAGGAATATTTTCTAGGTCGCAGAGAGTATTTCTCTGTTTCTGTTTTATCTCTCTATCTCTTTCTTCATTTCTTAAATCTCTCAACTACTTGGCTGCTATCATTTTGGTATCAGAGCCTTACAACATGGTTTCCACACACTTCTCTTCGTCACACACTGCTCTTCTACCTCCAACCCTACCATTTATGCGCCCAGCAGCTTCACTTGCTGCTCCAGCCAACGCTCCACAGGATGCTATTCTCAGTCGACCGATCCAGCTTTCTTCTTGGCTGAAGCCATGGATGCTACATTGAAAACCCAAACCTAAGACCTTCCAGTAACTGTTTCTCAAACTACAACCAAGGCAAGGGCCTTGAGGACTAGGCAGCATTTCAAGGGGAGGTTACTGATAAGTATCCATCTCCTCCCGTATCTCACATGAAGTATGATGAGTCCGAACTCATATCACTCCTCCTGTTCTAGGAAGTGGCATTATTTGTGTTGGTTTCCTTTTATTATAGGAATTAGTTGGTTACTGCTGTATTTGTTTATTTACTTTTCTTTTATTTGTTCCTAGTTTCTAGGGATATTTATTTAGTTCAGCACCTATTTATATTAGCAGGCTTAGAGAAATAGGATAATATTATATAGAGTAAACATACATTTTAGTCCCTGAAAGATACACCGGATTATGATTTTGTCCTTGAAAGATTAAAATGTCATGTTAAGTCCTTGAAAGAAGCAACGATTAGACAAGTTAGTCCCTCTGTAGTGTTCCGTGAAGTGTAGTAGACAGTGATGCTGACATGACATGTTAATTCCTAACATATAGTCAATTTAGTCCTTAAAGTATTGAAAATGTTAATGATTCAGTCCTAAACGCAACTTGCACACAACACAATATATAGTATCTGACATGATTCAAGTTCAGACATGCCTTTCTCCAAAACACTGCACAACGACTAGGATGATAAATTCAAACATGCATCTTCTCATTTTCACCGCATTCAATTTAATCCCCATAGAAATTCCTACAAACAGGAAAACTTCGTTAACCCTTAAAAACTAAAATATAACATGATGACTCTGTGATCTTGGCTTTCTTTTTCTTCCCACACATGTCATTTCCACTTCTAACCCAACACTCACCTTAATTTTTAACTATCTAAATCTTATAAAATTTGTTGCTTTCTATTCAATATTCTTCCTTCTTTTCATCTTCCTCATATCTCTATAAGTAGGTGTCTTTCCATAATTTTATTTGAATCTCTTCTTGGTATTTTCAAGGGTCGCGCTCTAATTTTCCAACTTCTTTTTCCTTCTGCTCCCTCTTTAATATCTTGTTTATAAATAATTCATCAGATTTTGAAGTGAATGCCTAATTTTAGATGCAAAGAGCTGGTCTCCAGCCTGATGTTGTGAGCTATGCTTTACTCATCAAAGCTTATGGAAAGGCCAGAAGGGAGGATGAAGCTTTAGCTGTCTTTGAAGAAATGCTTGATGCTGGTGTCAGGTATTCAAGACAAACCTTTTATGTCCATACTTCAATTTTTCAGAAGCTGCGCTTCAAGCCCAGACTAGTCATATTATAAATTATAATCAATCTTACCACTACATTAATCAATCAGTGTTTTTGTTTTGAGTTGCTTGGATGAATGTTTTTAAAAGAGGATAGTCATTAAACCAGTGAAGAGAGTGGTTCACAATTTATTGGTTTATTCTCCTTTTTCATTATTGTTATATTAATTGAGATATTTTGAGACTTGTGGTTTTTTCTTGTTAATTAGCGTTGCATACTACATCAGTTATACATTAACTTTTTGCCCAAGAACTTGTATATTATATACAATATTGTCATTGAAAAACTTTTTATCCTAATATTTAGAAAATGGAATTTAGCTATGAATACACTATTAAATTGTGTTCTTTATCATCTTATGATATGATCTAATATGATATTGGATTTGGATATCTATAATTATCTTTTGGAGTGAATAATTTAGAGCAGTAGTCAAAGAATTAAGCTGGTAAAATGAAGTTTGCAAACATTTCTTATGATAATATCATACTTGTAACCATTAGATCAAAGTCACATATGCTGTTATTCTAGAAATCACGTATTCAACTTCCTTTCTCTGCTACGAGAAAGCAAATAGCTACCCAATGTGATGCAGCTGGTTTGGTGCAATTGTAAAGCATCCAAAATTGATGTGCACCTATCGCCTAGAAAGAATTTGACTTTGGATGAATTAGTTCTATGCTAACTGTGCTGATACCTGCCATGCATATACAATTAGGATACCTTTAATAACTAAGTTTTGCCTAATGAAATGATGAAATTTTCAGTTAACTGCTGCACATCTTTTCTGGCATATTCATTCTTATTCCTGTTATTTTCTGAGTCAGTTTTTAAATATTGTATTTGATATACGATAAATTTCTCTAACAGTATCTTATCATTTTTCACAGACCAACCCAAAAGGCTTACAATATTTTGCTTGATGCATTTTCAATATCGGGAATGGTTGAGCAGGCTCGAACTGTATTTAAGAGCATGAGAAGGGATAGGTAAATCCGTCATTAACTTTTGAAGCATTGAGCCCTTGCTTTGAATTTATAGATTTCATCATTTTAAGTTAACATGAATTGAAACCATAGTTCTGTCCATGGTTCTTCATTCTGTTCAGAAGGTTAGTTATTTCTGTCTGGACTCTGCAGGGCTTATGCCATAAACAAGTGAGATAGAAAGATAGTTACCTCTTTATTCAAAGCACAAATCCTCTATTAGATTAGTAATTCAATTACCTCCAAAAATTAAAAGAAATTAATTCAATTACCTAAATTTTAATAGAGCACCATAAGTCTAGACCAAGATGGAGCAACCTTCACTAATCATATCATTGTATCTTTTATGTAGATATTCGCCTGATCTTTTCTCTTACACTACTATGTTATCGGCTTATGTCAATGCATCGGATATGGAGGGGGCTGAGAAGTTTTTCAGAAGATTGATTGGAGATGGCTTTGAGCCTAATGTTGTCACTTATGGAACTATGATTAAAGGGTATGCTAAGATAAACAATCTAGAGAAGGTTATAGAGAAATACGAGGAAATGCTTAAACGTAGTATCAAAGCCAATCAAACTATTCTAACCACAATCATGGATGCATATGGGAGAAATGGGGACTTTGGTAGTGCTCTGATTTGGTTTAAGGAAATGGAATCATGTGGGATTCCTCCTGATCAGAAAGCCAAAAATATTCTTCTATCGTTGGCAAAAACAGCCACAGAAAGACAGGAGGCTAATGAACTTGTAGGAGATTCCAATGGAAATTCCAATTTACAGAGAGTCAATGGCTTCGTTCCATTTGTAGATAGTGATAATGAAGATGAGGAAGAAGAAGAAGAAGACGAAGAAAAAGAAAAAGGAAATTATGAATACTTTGATGCCCAGCTAGCCATGGCTTACGACGAAAAATTCAGATAGATAATTTTTTATGATCCACAGGACCTTAAAATGCTGTATATTTTTGAAATTTTGGACCCTTGTATTTTCTAGTAAAGTCGTAAGGAAAGGGAAGCCATTTATTTAAATAGACCTGTGTACCTGTCCCTCGAAGTAAACCATTGTTACATTATTAGTTTTATTATTAGTCAATTAGAAGTTAGAAAGGAAATTTCCTTAATAGAGATGAACTTGAACATATTTGAGCCATTTAGTATTGAATAATAGCTTCAGTTAAGTGGTGCCTAGAAAATAAACGTTTTGGATACCATCTTGGGGGAACAAAGTCCTTCTTCCAATTTTACCAACATATCTAAGAAACCTATGTGCTTAGTACATTGGGTCTTATATAAAAAGGACACGTGTGTTAAATATGACAACATTTATGTCCTTGAGTTGTTATAATAATGGAATGAAAAAGCAAAACATGAGTTGAGGCTTTAATCTAGGTAACGAGATGTGTTTCAAATGGGAATTTCCAATCATCAAGTTGCTCTACTTGTATGAATGAGATCTTGGAGCTCCTCTTCGATGTTTTCGGCACAACAAATCATTTGCAACATCTCCCTCACTTGATCATGTTTCACTTTTTCAATCATGAAGTTTGGTGTTTCACCAAACAAAACATGTTGAAGACACAACAAGAAAGCTAACATAGCTCCTACTCCTTAAGAAATTCATCATTCATGCACCTCCATGCTTTAGTAGTCCAATTGTTGATCAAGTTTGCAACTAAAATAACAATTGTAATCATCATCAAGAACCCCATGTCGAGTATTCTCCGATATTTGTTAGAGCCATTTCATTAAAAAGGCAACAAAAGTATAGGAGAAGCACTTGAAGTGAAGATTCTTACTTTCAAATCATTTCAATATCATACACCAAAACCAAGCAATAGACGACCAATGACGAGCATGTGAATATTCACCACAAAACCATTAAGTAGCGCACCCACAAGGAAAAACAATCCACCGAGAAATATCGAGGGCTTATTACAACCAAGTAATCTTGTGGCAACAGAAGCAAACAGAGAAGGTACCAATGCTAAAAGGCATAGGGAAGAAGTAAACAATGTGAGTAGTTCGATATCAAATTTGTAATATGCATGCTTATGCCTTATTCCATCCTTCGTTTTTCTGTAGACAAATGGGAAGAGGTTGAGAATGAATGGTTCCATGGAAGTCACTTGTGTAATCTCAAGACCATAATTATAGAGAAGGCCACCTATGGCAGCCAAAAAGAAAATAACTAACGTGAAAGCTATGATTTTCCACTCACAATGCCTAGCTTTATTTTGATGAACAAAAGCACATCCTACCATCTTTTTTCTTCGGTGATTACATCCTACCGTCTTTGAAATGGAACAATTACTACAATGGTATAAACTAAAACCTCCTTTTTTACCTCTCAAAACCTTTTTGCCCATATTGTTCACACGTAAATCAATTAGTGTTGGGTATTATATAAGAATTTTGGAGTTGTTGATGATGAAAAAAGCATGAAAATTCGGAGGAGGCTTTGACAAAAATAATGCAATATTGTTACATTACGCCATTTCAAACTTGTCATACAATCATAACGTCCTAATTTATAAGTTCTTTTGACCATAATGTGATGTATTATCATATAGATATACTATGGAAAGTAACTAATTCTTTTATTAGTTACTTTTCTATTTGTGAAGAAGACAACTTTTTCCAACTGGTATCTACTAATCATTTTAATATGACTGAAGTTTTAACTATAAATAAATAGTGGACTTAAACGATAATATTCTTAGTAATCTAAAAGGGAATCTATTTTAATATTGAGTTTAGAATATAACTTGATTACGATAATTTGCATTTTGGACTAACGTAAAGTGTTACGAGTTTCTTTTGATGAGTATTTTGAAATCATCAACAAACGAGATTAAATCAAATCTTAAAAGTGGATAACTTGTTTTACGATCCAACAAGTAAATTTAGTCATATCTCTTTAGTTTCAAGTCTGAGTGCGACGAATTCGAAATTATGCGAAATTTTTTAAAAGTTCTTTCTTTGCCTAATTAAAATCCCTAACAAATGAGATCAACTGTGTATCGAAAGTTAGTTTGAGACTAATTTGAAACGGTATGAAAACATATATAACTAATTTAAAACAAATGAAAGATAAATGATCAATTTAAAATCTACCCCCTCCATGTAAAAGACTAATTTGAGACTAGTCTATTTTATATTAGGACTTTACTATTGATTTAAAAATTAGGCTTTTGTACTCTTGGATTACTCGGGGTGATCCAACTTTTCTTTTTTCCTCCAAATATTTTGATTGAGATGACATTTAGTAAGTGAAAGAGAGATAAAATAGATAGATGAAGAAACCATTATCTTGGTAGCACCACCCTTTATAAAGTTTATATCATATAATAGATATATTTGATTAATTAAATTATTTTATTATATGATATTTTATTGACTCAATTTGTTAATTATTTTAAAAAATTATTTAATGTGACAGTATTAATAGATTAATGTTATGACGATCACAAAAATAAAATTACACAAGTTTTGAACTTTTTGGAAAGAACCTGTTAATATTCCCTAACCAATAAGATTTGCTTCTACTAATAAATTCCATGCATACTACTTGGTTCTAATAAGATATCATATTTAAAAAAACTCAAAGCTATCTACCAACAAAAATCTTGAACTTTGAAAAAATAAGGACTAGTTTGTAATTTTAACAAAGTTATTAAAACCAAATGCTCAATTTAGGTTAGTCTAAGATGCAAAATCTAATTTAACATAATTATAGCCATTGATGAAATTTAATGCTGAAAAATAATAAAAAAATAATAATTTTGTTAACCAATCAAAACTGTGTATGGAGTCACACCATGAGTTACATACAACTAACTTTTCTACACGTTATTATTTTATTGGCTCATGAATCATTACATCTATATTAAGAATCAAACTTTGCAATTATAGACTGACCATTTTATAATTCTTCCCCGTAATTCTTTCAGGCTCGTTGTCTGTATAATTTTGTCAATTGCGTTGTGTATTTTTGTTAGCACTCGGCAGAATGGAACTTCACTTGTTCGTGCTTGGTTTCTCATTTTGTTCAGGCCGCAAGCAAGACGTAAATGGCTGCAACCAAAATCGTTGAGTTCGTTTCGAATACTTTCTCTCTTGAGTCTCATGGCAATATTGTATAGCCTGATACGAACTCAAGCCACCTCTAAACTCTTTAAACCCTGTGCTGTTTGTTCTCTATCGTCCAAAATCGCCTGTTATTCCACTACTGACACACACTCTCAACCTCTTGGATCATCATCATCATCTTCTTCATTTTCTTCCGACGATAACAAACTCGTCGTCGATTCCCTTATTTCCATCTTCACCCAAAAACCCTTTTCGCCAAATACTCCTGGGTTGAATCAGCTCGCACCAAGAATCACTTCTCAAGTCGTCGAATCTGTTTTGAAAGGCCTCAAGAGTTGGCAAATCGCTCAATTATTTTTCAACTGGGCTTCAAATCAACATGGTTATAAGCATAATTGCTATACCTACAATGCAATGGCGTCCATCTATTCTCGCACGCAGCAGATTGTTCCTATGAGAATTTTAATTGAGGATATCTTGAATTCAGGCTGCACATTTACGCCTGGAGCTTTGGGTTTCTTCATTAGGTGTTTGGGCAGTGTTGGATTGGTCCACGAAGCTAATGAGGTTTTTGATAAATTCAGGCTGATGGGTCTTTGTGTGCCCAATATTTATTGCTACAACTGTTTGCTGGAAGCTATATCCAAGTCTGGTTTAATAGATTTAATGGAAATGAGATTGGAAGAGATGCGCAATTTGAGATGGCAATTTGATAAGTTTACGCTGACCCCGATCATGCAAGCGTATTGCCATTCTGGTAAGTTTGAAAAAGCTTTGGATGTTTATAATACAATACGCGAGAGGGGTTGGGTTGATTCACATATTTATTCTATGCTGGTTGTGTCTTATAGTAAATGGGGCAGAGTGGATCAGGCGTTCCAGTTAGTAGAGAGAATGGACAACCTAGATCTTAGTCTGAATGAGAAGACGTTTTGCGTTTTGATTCATGGGTTTGTGAAAGAGTGCCAGGTGGATAAGGCCATCCAATTGTTGGCTAAAATGCGGAAAGCAGGTTTCCCTGCGGATGTTTCGGTTTATGATGCTCTGATTGGAGGACTATGTAGGAATAAAGAGATTGACAAAGCTTTGCTTTTGTATACAGAAATGAAGGAATTTGGAATTCGACCTGATGTTGGAATCCTTACAAAGTTGTTGTTATCTATTTCAGACAAAAGTAGAATTATGAAATTACTAGAAGAAATTCCTGAAGATGAGAATGATAAAAATGTTCTTTTGCTTTATAATGCTGTTTTAAATAGTTATACAAGCAATGGGTTGATGGACGAAGCTTGTCAACTTCTTCAGATGATGATGGGTAACAAATCTAGTATGGGTGCCCAGATAGATACTTACTTCAAGGTCAAGAAAATGATTTCTCCTAATACCACTTCCTTTAGTATTGTCATTGAGGGCTTACTCAAAAAGGGTATGCTGGACCTTGCTTTGAGTATGTTCAATGATATGCAAAGAATTGTCTGTAAACCAAACGTACTCATTTATAACAATTTGATTGATGAACTTTGCAAATCTGATAGATTGGACGAAAGCTTTAAGCTCTTAAGAGATATGAAAGAATTAGGGTTTGAACCGACTCATTTTACCTACAATTCAATTTATGGATGCCTGTGCCGAAGAAAAGATGTTTCTGGAGCTATCACTATACTGAGGGAGATGCGTACTTGTGGGCATCAGCCCTGGATAAAATACTCTACCCTTCTTGTAAAAGAGCTTTGTGCACATGGGAGGGCTTTGGAAGCATGCCACTTTCTCAGCAACATGGTTCAAGAAGGTTTCCTTGCTCATATAGTTCCCTATTCTGCAGCCATGAGTGGTTTGATCAATATTCATGAAGTTGATAAAGCATTGCAATTATTCAGGGATTTTTGTTCTCGTGACTACTGTCCTGATTTGGTTGCTTTTAACATATTGATAAATGGACTCTGCAAGGCAAACAGATTAAAGGAGGTTGAACATTTGCTTGATGAGATTGTTGTGAGAGGTCTTTTTCCTTCGGTTGTTACCTTCAATGTGCTAATAGATAGCTTGTGCAAAAATGGATCTATTGATAGGGCTATGCTGCTTTTTTCCAAGATGTCTGGTGAAGCCAGACAGCCTAACGTTGTTACATACACAACTTTGGTCGATGGGTTATGCAGGGCAGGAAGACCTGATGATGCTATCTTGATCTGGAATGAGATGGAAAGAAAAGGTTGCACCCCAAATAGAATTGCTTTTATGGCACTTATTTACGGTCTTTGCAACTGCTGTAGGCCTACTGCGGCCCTTCAATATTTACATGAGATGGGACGGAGAAAAATGGAAGCTGACCAGTTCATTTATGTTGCTTTGCTAAGTGCATTACTCTCTGATCTAAATTTTCCCACAGCATTTGAGATTTTGAGAGAGATAGTTGATAAAGGATTTTTTCCAGAACCACATGATAAAAGCTACTCAGTTGTAAGAGATGCAATTCTTAGATTATCTAAGAATGACAGAACATCCTCTGGCATCCAAGCTCTACTTGAAGAAGGAAAACTTCCTACATCTTGTCTTTCAGTTGTTGGAAGTGATGGTCAACCTGAACTCAATGTTTGATCAAAAGTAGTTAACTCTTGTTGGGTTCTGGCTAAGTGCCAATTGAAGTCTTTTTATCAAATTGCTGGATTTTGGAAGTGATGGTCAATCTAACATTGTAAATTTTACATCTATGATGCTTATTTGACGGTTTTCTGCCCACTAACAGCATAGGTAAGTCACGTTTTGGGTTGCAGGGCTCTGAAAGGGATTAAAAGGAAGGATTTTTTACATCTATGATGCAATTCTTTCATTGTTTTCCTTTTGATGTATATGTACTATGTTATTGCTGTGATTGTGTCTTTCGTTCTTTTGCATTAATTTAAGAAAAGAAAAACAAGAGTAAAGAGAATAGTATATTGGCACTACAGTCATGGGCCATTGTGGCTATTGTTCTTCCTCTGCTCTCAACTCAGGCAATTCTCCTAGTTAACTTTACACCCAATAGAATTTTGCTTAAGTTATTTGCCACTTAAAGGGAAGCAGTTTAATATTTTCCACTAAATACCCCTTTTCTTTTTTCTGTTGGTTTCTGCAGGTGAGGCAGGAAAATGTTCTGATGTCAGTTTGCCAGTCTAGTTAAAACAGGCTAACTCAAATTTGCCCAACTGCATGGCGTATGGATGGAAATTATTTGGTTGATATTT
Organism: Chamaecrista fasciculata; assembly: GCA_003254925.1. Classification (NCBI taxonomy): domain Eukaryota; kingdom Viridiplantae; phylum Streptophyta; class Magnoliopsida; order Fabales; family Fabaceae; genus Chamaecrista; species Chamaecrista fasciculata. The sequence continues at coordinate 56,977 of QANZ01026782.1, read as the reverse complement.
TACCTAGATATTCAATGAATATTTATATGTGCTTTTTGTCTAATTTTTTTATGATATATTTCAGATCTCTTTAACTGCCCATTTATTTCATGCAGCTCAATTATAAGGAGTCTTGTGCAGCTTCTGTAAAATTTAGGAGTTTTTCTAATTGAGTGAGAATTTATTATGTAAAACAATTACTGTAGTGTACATATTTGACTAGTTTGGACCAATTTAAAAAAAAAAAACCAAGCTAGCAGATGGCACATCCTCTCCTATGGATTTAATCTCCTTCAAACTAATCAAGATTTGTTTCTTTACTTAATTCATATTAAATGCACTTTTCCTGTCCTGTTAGAAAAAAAAATCAATATAGTCCCCCTAGTTCCAATTGTAAAAATGTGCTCTCCTAATTTTAAATTGGTACCATAAGTCTCATTACTAATGAATCATTCTGTTGTAGATGCAAGTTCTGACTGTATTTATGTCATAGTGTTTTGTCGTCCAACTAGGTAGCTTGTTTGGAAAAAACCACTTATACCTAGATGAATATGGAAGATGAGTGTCCCAATACAACTAGTCCCATTTATTCACATTTGAGGCACCTGTAGGATCTACCATTTATTGGCTTACAGCTTACTCTGCATATCTTAAATAGACTTAGTTGATCAAAGAATTTCCCTATTTTATATTCATACCCTTCTCCTCCTGTTCTATGACTTTAATAATGAATGTCATATATTGAACTTCTGAGTCACATGGTTCAGTGTTAACTGAGTCAAACTACCATGTCTTGCAAAAGAAGAGGTCCAGTTGAACAACTACTTGACTGATTGTTTGCCACTAAATGATCAGTTATCTTCTATATTTCATTTTTTTTTTCTGGGGTTAATTTGTCTCTGGTTGAGATTTGAACAGATCTTTTAGCTTTGAAGACAATCACATGCCATTGGTTATATTTCCAAGTTTTTGAATTATAGTTTAGGGCCATATGGCCGCCGTTCTGATTGTGGCTGGAACAGAAGGCAATTACTCTGCTTTCAAATCTAATTAGGTTCTTGGTCTTGTCATTTCTCCTTCTTGTGATAATATTTTGCGGATATAAAATATATTAAAACCTGAATTGATTTGATATTTTCCACTTTCTCCCTTAATCATAAACTTGGAAGTTGGAACACATCTATTTTTTCTGTTTAATTTGGCCAGGTTTCCACTCAAGCTTCAAGTATCAAGGCAGTTTTGATCGAACCTAGTCACAATATGAACTAGTACTGCTGTAACTTCGAGCTCAGTATCATATGTAACTTGAACACATGATTTTTCAAAATAAATTTATACAAAAAGTTCATTTTATCAACATTTTCATTTAAAAAGTTTTTTTAAAATTTGTTTACTTCTGTTAAATGTAATAATTAACTATAAATTTTTATCAACACTAAATGCAACAACAATAAAAAAAAACAAAAATAATCTCTCAAAAATAAAAATTGATAAAGAAATTTGCACAAAATAAAATAAAATAAAGTGTTGTGGATAATAGTTGTTTGCACTTTGTAGTCAAAATTAACAGGCATTTTGGTCATTTTAATATATTTATATTTCATCCAGCAGTTATATTTGAAACCAGAAGGGCAACTAGTAACATTTCTTTTTAAACTTGTGATGTTATTAACTTATTATAGTTTATCCAAAAAGAACAAATTTAGGAAAAAGAATAGGCTACCATATTTCATTATTCAGGTCCTGTCAATCCATCTTAAAAACGTATATAAATAATCCTTGGATGTTGCATCAAAAACTGAAGGAGCTGTATTTGATGAAAATAACGGATTTTCTCATGCTCCTTCCTAAACTTCAATTTTCTTCATATAGTTGCATTATTGAATCCTACAAGCTGCTCCCAGAAACAGATACCTCAGCACTGCAAACAGGGCAAACCTGCAGAAACGGGGTAAATTTTATTTCATTTTTTCACACCAAAACCAAGGATTATAACAACTGTTCCACTGCAAAGAATTCTAGATACAGCTAATTTACACTTTTGAACAAATTGTAGAGGCATGTAAAGGTTAGATTTTGCACAGGGACCAAGCTTGACAAATTTACAATTAACATACTGAGAAAGTGGAGTTTTCACAACTGAAATTTCCACCAACAGCTTAATTCGTGTATCAGATACAAGAGATTAATTGCATTAATGGTCAGTGAAGGCGTCGCTGTGTTCAACAAAGCAAAACCCCATAAATCCTGTCGCAAATCAAGCAGAGAATCTTTTCTTAAGACGCCATTAACAAAGGACCATGAAAAATCTCCATTTATCCATATTCAAGCCTCTAAAGTTTTATCACAGAATATACCTCCCATTATTAATTTTCTTGCTTTTTAAAAGCTTAGTTTGTGTGGCTAACTATTTGACTACATAGTTAAAGGGGGGGAAGAAAGGGCAGAAGGAAACAGGTCCTCAGTCATTAGATGCATTTTATAGGGAATAAAAGAGCTTTCAGTTTAATAGTTTATCATCATTCTAACAAATTATGTCCAGAAGAGATGTACACTATTCATTGACATTTGCAATTGCCAATCAAGACTATCAAATAATTCAAGATATATATATATATATAACAGTGTCAGGGTAGAAAACGATGAACCATGAGGATTTAAATTCAAGGATTTCAGTAAAGCAATTCGGCATGTTCCATGGAATTACTTTTAAGAATCCATGTTCAAAATCTTAAAATTTTATGCACCCTACAAATGTGGACAAAGACCACAAATAAATACTTGTCCCTTTACTACCAAAGCTACAAAACCATTGTTCAACAAGCAAGGGAGTGCATTAATATTAGACCTAGATGACACATAATATAGAAGCCACAAGAAGGGGATTTGATCAATATAGTCAAAGGAAGCCATTGAGTAAAAAAGAAAAAAAAAAGTAAAACAGATAGTTAAAAACCTAGGAATATATGCAAAGAAAAAGCAAACATGTAAGCAAAGAGCATGACTATACCTTGTTTATTTTCAACCAATTGTTAATGCATTCAGGATGGTACAAATGTTTGCAAGAAAGCACTGTCAAGGACTCACCATCCTCATAGTCCACCCGGCAAATGACACACCTGAAACAAGGCCACAACAATCAGGTAAAAACGGTACAGCATGATTGTAGCTAAGGTTAAAAGTGACAATTGTTCATACGAGTCATTGCTTCCATATTGATCAGTTCCCTTCTTGTAGTTAACTGAAGGCAGAGAGGCAATATTGTCAGTTGAAAGACCTTTACTCTCAGTCCCAACAACTTCACCCAATGCTAATAGTTCCTGAAATGATTGAAGCATACTCAACAGTCAACACAAACAAAATGAGACAAGGGAAAGACAGAGCAGCATTACATAAACTGAGGTATGAGGCTAGATCACCTCGTATGAAAGTTCATCTGGATCAATATCTTCCCATGCATCCTGCAGCAGAAAAAGGTCAATTAGAAGCTGCCACAAAATTTAGCATCCTTGTTCAGTTATTCTTATTAAAAGATTTAACATGTATCATCAAGAACTGCACCGAAGTGTCAACAGAAATAGAGAACTCCCAGAAAAACCCAAACAATTTATTCGGGAGGAAAGTAGGTTCCCCATGTAAAAATAAATGGGTGACTGTTTCCAAACTTGATGTACACACATAACACACATCAAAAGAAAGTGTAATGAGAGTTCAACAATTATGCTACATGTCATTTCTATGAATCTGAGTACTACTGTGTAAAGTGAAACAAAAGATTTCACATGAGAAGAGGCTTAGTGTTCCGAACAGCTTGAGAAAAGCAAAAGTACGTCTACCCAGATTCACCTTCTACTTTTCTTCTTCAAGTTATTAGCCAACACCCTTCTCTAAATCGCCCTTTCAAATTTTCCAAGTTCAATCCCTTCTAAACCTTTCCCTAGGCTTCTCTGATTCTAAAATCTGAAACCATATTTTTATTCTACAACTTTATGATTATTATGGAGAGGGTGAGCCTTGATGCAACAGTAAGGTTGCTGCCTGGTGACCTCTAGGTCACAGATTCAAATCTTGAAAATAGCCTCCCTGCAAAGTAGGGGTAAGGTTGTGTACATCTTGACCGTCCCCAGACCCCACCTAGTGGGAGCCTCGTGTACTGGGCCGTCCTTTTTATGATTATTATGGCTTACGACTTATCAGTGTTATGCTTAAATAGTAAAAATTTATGTCAGAGTTTTGTTATTAACTTACACTAGTTCATATTTGTTTTTCTAGCATATTTTCTAACATGCTATCCCATTTTAGCACCTTGTTCCACTAGGGTGTGTGCTCTTTCAGAACCTCTTGCTTTGAGGCATTATAGGGGTCTAGGCGGCTAGCACCTTTTGCCTTTAACTTCCTTGCCTATGAGTATGCGTTAGTGCACACAGAGAATATACCATATATATGTGTTGAATACAAGAATAGAATAGAATTATATACCTGAGAGTTAGCAAGATGGTCATCTGTATCATCAGCCTCCCCTACAATTGGAAAGATAACAAGCAATTTTAACTATGGGATAATTTTTCAAAAAATCCACTAGTTTTACATTTGTTGCCAAAAGCACTTACTATCATTTATCCCAGCAAGAGACAACAGTCTAGCTGCCATTTCCCTCTCTTCTGCCTCTTGCAACGCTCTTGCAAAGGCTTCATCACTTGAGAATGCCTCAGGGTCAATATCAATGTTGAAATTATCATTTTCTCCAACACCAGCATGAGCATGTGCATCAAAGGCATCTTCACTTTCATATTCCTCCTCATCATCAGCATGATCATCATCATCCACATCAGTGCCATCATGTAAATCATCAAAATCATCCCCATCGTCATCCAAATAGCTTCCAGCTTCCCAACTTCCATAATTACTTCCGTCATTATTCATTCTCATCATCATGTATGCCCTTTCCTACTCAATAAATAATATACAATGCCATATAATTTTCAGAAGCTTAAAAATATATATTATATATAAAAAAGATCAAGAATATTAGCAATAGCGAATCATGACAAATAAAAGGAAGAAATGTTGAAGAAAGAATGCACCAAATCTATTTCTTTGTAAGAAAGAATAAAAAATGTCTTTCTCCCAGAAGGTATAATCAAAATATACAAATTGCCAACTAGTCACTAACCTTCGACGAATGAATCCTCAAGCAAAAGAACAAAAGAAAATATCTCAAATTCTAGTTCAATAAAAACCCTTGGGAGATCCATGAGAGACATTTAAGAACTACAGTATTAAACTACCACTATAGTACACCGTCAAACCATTCAATCACCTCCTTTGCCAACCAAACTTGAGTTGAAAGATATGACACCAAAGACTGTTTTATGTGTGGTTGAGTATCAAACTATAATCACAGTTTTTTTCTAAAATTCTCATTCAATGATTCCCATCAAAGGAAAGAACAACAGGCACCATTATACATTCTAGGCACCTTGCACTACTCATTTCCAGAAAATTATCAAATAGAAATATGCTAAACTACATTGTTCAGATTATTCATATACATCAGAAAAACAATTAGGAAAGAACTTCTATTAAACAATTAAGGCTGGGTTTCTAGTCTCTCATTCCATCTTTTTCCCCCTCCTAGGCTTTGCTTGCTTCCCTTGTTTTGAGCTCAGTTGTTTCAAAGCCCTCCCTGATTTGTCTACATTCTTCAAACTGCCTCCAAAGAAACTTTTACTTCTCAACACATATCGCACTTGTTGGTTACATGATTATACTTAGTAGTGTGTCAGGGTAGGGGTGGTTCCTAACATGTTATGCTAGTGCTAGTGACTAACTGATGTAGAACCAGGAAAAGAGAAAGATATGACTGAGGAAGGTAAAACAAGAAAGGAGAAGAACTTCAGGTTCAAGTTCCGCTATTCCATTCCCATAAGTGTAAGTAGAAAACCTCTGGAGTAATGATGGTTAGGACTTAGGAGAACAACGGTTTGGTGTCAAAGGATGGCATCCTACAGACTGAAGAGCCACTTCCCTTTGGATAAAGAAATAGAACTACAGATAGTGCTGCCATTTAGGATGCTTCACATCCAACTAGCACAGTTAGTGAAAGAACAAGTTTGCTTTTACAGCAACAGGGTCTAAGCAGTTTCAAGAAGATGATGATGGTGGTGATGATGATCACTATAATAACAACAATACAATAGATCCACTTCTTCTGGTTATTAATAAATAGCCTTTTTGTTGGATTTAATAGCTTTTCCTTTGTCTGAGGCCTTCTATACTTATGTCTGAATAAATAAAACTACATCATTTATCGCATAGGTTGAGTAGAATCATTCCATGTTCAGAAGTAAATGGGATATCCCGCTACGATTCAAACGAGAGTAAACGCTTAAAATTAACTTTTACACAGTGTTTCCCTTTACTTTCCCGATTTTTAATCCTCCACCCAAACCAAAAGGGAGCATAAAATCGCATAAAATTCAAAACTTTAAAAACGGTAAAGAATACTAATTTTGAATTGGAATCTACCTGCTCTTGGAGGGTTCGCGCAAGGGCAAGATCAGCATCGACCTGACTGAGATTAGTAAAAGGGGTTCTGGAAGGATGACGAGGGGATCCAGCCCCTTGTGGTTCACCTTGTTCGACATGTTCAATTTGTTCGTCGGCATTCAAATTCGAATGCTCTTCGATGTTGGGTTTGGCTCCTTCTGCTGAACCTAGCTTGGCGTTGGCGGTGTTGGTGGTGTTGTTGTTCTCCATAGAAAAGAGAAAGAAAGAGCAAAGCAAGTGACAGAGAAGTTCCACGGAAATTGATTGATTAATTTTGATTTTAGGGTAAAGATCGATTCAAATAGAATTCGTAGAACGCCTATGACCCAAGAAAGGGGCATTTCGGAGACGTATTAAAGATGATGAGAGCTTCCACCAACAACAAAAAAAATAACAAGGGCGAAATGCATTTTAGGTCTCATATCTTTTTCTCAGGTTTCAATTTGGTCCCGAATCTTTATTTGTTGCACTTTTACTCCCATATTTTTTTTCTCAGGTGCAGAATTAGTCCCGTATAATCTCATATCTTTTTTGTTACAGATTTAGTCACATAATTTTGTCAAAGATTCCATTGTTAATTCTACAATGTGGAACCTACTGTAAGATATTGTGTCAATTCTACAGTCCGACTAAAAGATACGAGACCAATTCTGTAACTTAACCTAAAGATATGAGACCAAAAATGCAATACAAGACCAAATAGAGACTTAAGTAAAAGATATGAGACTAAAAATATAATAAAAAGGTTTGGGGACCAAATTGAGACCTAAGTAAAAATTATAGGATCAGAAGTACACTTTGAAAAAAAATTCATAAGAATGTAGACCTCGCTTTGTTAGGATAATTTTTAAAACAGATTATTTTTATTTGGCTTAAGTGCACTTTTGGTCCCAAAACTATGACAAAGGTTTCATTTTGGTCCCATAACTTTTTTTGTTGCAATTTTGGTCCCATAACT
>QANZ01026782.1:37745-48299 GCA_003254925.1 Chamaecrista fasciculata | reverse complement strand
ATATATATATATATATATATATATATATATGGGCTCTTTCTCCACATGTGTGCTTCAAAGATTATTTGAGTTATTATGGTTATCAATGTCAACATCATTTGAGACGAACTTTTTCCAAAACCAATGTGACTTCCATACTTTGTTCATTTCTTCAATTGGGACATTCTTTGTCTCTGGGAGGAGCAAACCGATGAAAATGGTCATTATGACGACAAAGAATGCAAAGAAGAAGAAGAGACCAAACTTTAGGTGGCAAAGCATGTTTAGGAAGACTTGAGCAATGGCAAAGGTGAACAACATATTCACAGCAACATTAATAGCTTGACCTGCAGATCGGACTTCAAGAGAGCATATTTCACTAGGTACTAACCAGCCTAATGGTCCCCAAGACCAAGCAAAAGCTGCAACATATGCACATATTAAGAACAAAAGGAAGTTGGCTTCCCCTTTGCTGAATGAGCCTTCCCCGTTGACTCCAAATTTCAAAGCTATCATGACTCCCACTAAAATCTAAAAATAAATATTTAAATTGTTTCAATAATTAGAAGTCTAGAAAGATTTAACATATATGAGAAATTAGATTTTGATCTTAATTATGAACACTAGTTTTATGATTCATACCTGGCATATAAACATTTGGATTCCACCTTCGAGGAACAAAATCCTTCTTCCGAATTTATCTACAGAGAATATAGAAACCAATGTGGCTAGCACATTAACAATTCCTGTAATAACTGCAGACATCAAAGAAGCATCGTTCCCGAAGCCAAGAGTCTTAAAAAGAACAGGTGCATAAAACATGATGACATTGATGCCCGTGAGTTGTTGGAAAAATGGAATGAAAGAGCAGAAAGTAAGTTGAGGCCTATATTTTGGTTGTGAGATATTTTTCCATGGGTGTTCCACCTTTTTAGCTGCTTCACTTGCATCAATGAGATCTTGGAGCTCCTCATCAACATCTTGGACACCACGAATCTTTTTCAACATTTCTTTTGCTTGATCATGTTGCCCTCTTTCAATCATGGAATTTGGTGTGTCACCTAAGAAAAGAGATCCTAAACACAACAAAAATGCAGGAACTGCTCCTATACCCAAAGAGAATCTCCAACCATTTTCATACTTAGCAGTCCCATAGTTAATAAGGTTTGCAATCAAAATACCAATTGTTATCATCATTTGGAATCCCATGTTGAGTGCTCCTCTAATATTTGTTGGAGCCATTTCAGATAAGTACAGCGGAACGGACTATAAAGAAGAACAGAATAATTAATTCATGTCAATTAAGAAATGATGAAATGTAAAAAAAAAAATGATGCATAGAAGTCATGTCAATGTTAACACCACTTACTTGATTACAATATCCCACACCAAAACCAAGCAATAGACGACCAATGATGAGCATTTCAACGTTCACGGCAAAACCATTTAATAGCGCACCCACAAAGAAAAATAAACCACCTAAAAACATTGAGGGTTTACGACCTAGTATTCTTGTAGTGATAGAAGCAACAAAAGAAGCTACTAATGCTGCAAGATAAAGGGAGGATGTGAATAAGGTGAGAAGCTCGTTGTCAAATTTACAATATGTATTCTCATGTCCTAATCCATCCTTCATTTGTCTATACACAGATGGAAAGAATTTGATCAAGAATGGTTCCATGGATGTCACTCCTCCTGTAATCCCAAGATCATAACCAAAGAGAAGACCTCCCATGGCAGCGACAAAACAAGTGACCAACACATACGCGGTGACTTTACCCTTATAATGGCTAGTTTTACTTTGATCAACAAAAGCTCCTCCTGCCATTTTTGAAATATCAAAGTTACTTTCAAATCTAATATCCTTTTTGACCTTGTTTACCCTCCAAGAGTTTCATGTCTTATTTATATAGGATTTGCAATTGTTATGGCAATAAAAAGTTGAAGGACACTTTAACAAATATGATCTCATAAAACAATATTTTTCTTTTTTAAGCATGTCAAGCTATCATAATATCCTAATAATATCTTAACTTTGGAGTTGTTTCCAGCTAGATTAGGTATTGATTCTACAATACATAGATGCAATCTAACAAAAATGAACCAGTTTTATCATCTGTTAACTTATGTTTTTTAAAATGATAAATTTTTTTTATCATTATCTAAAAACTATCGTGTACATGAAAAACTTCTGTAAATAGAAAGAGAGCTTAAAGTATAAAACTTCTACTAATTCAACTTACAACCTATTTTAAAAATTGACATACAAATGTCGCTCAATTTGTCAATATAAATTTATATGATATTAAATGACGTGATATAATGTTGAACTTCAAAATTTGACAGGAAATACCTTGAACTTCATAACATGCCTACTCATCATGCATGAGTCTTTTTTTTTGGCCAATACTCATCATGAGTCTTTGCCACAACATAATTAAATAAAATGCAACTGAACTTAAAAATAATAAAACAAACTAAACAATTATATATGCCATCGACAAATCGCGGACGAAGATGAAATTATATATATATATATATGTATGTATACACACATTATTGGCCGCTAGACTTACAATTCAAAGAACTCTTAGATAGAATTAGAGGGCAAAATTTGCACACATTAATTAGACTTCTATATATCATGATTCATAACCAACCAATATATATATATATACACACATTGGTGGCTAGACTTAATTAGAGAAAAATGCTAATTATGACATTCTACATCATCAGCTTCTTGATTTAGTTGCTTGTTGGTGACCACAGATTTCTCTTCCTCTTTGCTTTTTCCCCACAGAAGAATATACATGCCAACAATAACTATGGCAGATCCTGCAACACTGCTTTTTGCAGACATANATCAAACACACTCAATTACACTTATACCCCTATATATATACCTATAATTACCTATACTCTATCACATTCAATCACCCATCACAAGGGTAAGATAGTCATTTAATCTGAATATTAGGCCATGTTGTAAATACTTATTGTTTGTCTTGGGCTAAAATGTAATTTTACCCAAAAATATTTAGGGATCAAATTGTCATTTTAGCCACTCCTTTCTTTCTCTCTCTCTCTCCCCCCTCTCTGTCTCTCGTCTCTCTCTCCCTCTCTGTCGTCTCTCCCTCTCGTCTCTTTCTAATGGGGTCTTGCATGAGTTTGGCCAAGTGAGAGCAAGTAGAGATTTTGAAGGCAACAACAAGATCTTAACTCTAAAATTTATTCCACTCAAAGGGCTTTGAGTTTGTTCTTCACATAACATACTCAATTGTGATGTTGTGTTTGTTCAGATCCCATGTGCCGATAAAAGAAACCTTATTCCATTGATTGTATATAGTCAATTTGAGTTTACTATTGATTCAAACATGCAAATGCAAAGGGGAAAAATGATGCTCAACAGATTTGGTAGCAACTACNGAAAAATGCTAATTATGACATTCTACATCATCAGCTTCTTGATTTAGTTGCTTGTTGGTGACCACAGATTTCTCTTCCTCTTTGCTTTTTCCCCACAGAAGAATATACATGCCAACAATAACTATGGTAGATCCTGCAACACTGCTTTTTGCAGACATAGACATGTATATATATATATATATATATATGTTAGTCTAGAGGCAGCACATATGACAATTATATATATATGAACTATTTAGTCCCTCTAAATAATGTTTCAAGGAATAATAAATAGTTGCATTTGTAAGAAAATCAGAGACTAAAAAATGTATTTTTAATATAGAGGGACTAAATAGTATAGTTTTGGTGACATATTTAGGGATTAAAAGATAGATTTAATTAGAAGAGAAGTGGTATAAGATATATATGGACCTTCCTAGGTAGATTTGCTCATGTAAGATAGGAAAACCAAGGAGAGCCGCAAAAATCTGTAAAAGTGGTGTAAATGCAGCAGTAAAAACAGGGCCTTTTTGTTTCACACACCATGACATTGCCACATAGCACAACCCTGATCCCACCAATCCCTATATATAATTCACAACACTACCATTTGTTATTTCATTTCAGAATTAAACATTATAATTCATTAAATGATGGAGTGAAACCTACTTTTCATTTCTTAAATTTGTCCTAAAATTATGATGTAATACTTGAATATTGAAAATAAATTTTTTTATCCTTATTCTTTTTTTCAAACATCAACTATTTAATACTACACAAATAATAATTCAGAGACTAAATAGTCAATGCTTGTAAAAAAAAACATTCTGAAACCAAAAAGCATTTCCAGGGACTAATAAATTTTAATTTTGTGAGAATTCAGGGATTGAAAGTTAGATTTTCTCTTAAATGATGTATATAAGAAAATAAACTAACAAATCGGTCTCTAAAAAATTATCCAGCTAAAAACTCGGTTCTGGAAATATTAAAATATACAGTTTAGTCCTTAAAAGATCCCAACAGTATACTTTTTAGTCTTTTTTATGGACTAAAAAGTATATCATACCATTTGGTTCTTTCAGTGGCTTATTAAATTGTGTATTTCAATCTTTCAAAGACTGTGTTGTTAGCTCAGTAATCTTTTAGGAACCGAGTTTACTCTTATCTATATATATAATACTACTTACAGCGTATATGATAGTGAAAATTTGTAAGTTGCCAGAGAGAGTCCAGATTGCATGATTAGTGTTGATGATGAAGTTTAAGAGAGCAGATTGAATGGCACTAAAAAGGGATAAAATGGCAGTGCTAGAGTATTGAAATGGATATCTTTTGCTAATCCTTGATTGTATGAGAAACCATGAAGACCACAAGAGGCAGCCTGCTGTAAGCAGTATTGAACCCATCACCCATCGCTCTAATTTATTATTATTAGTACTTGATGATGATGAAGATGGCGTAATTGGAAGATGATGATGATGAATATTAGGTAATAATTTTGGGTTGATTAAGGGAATTCCTTTGTAAAGGGCTAATGTCAAAGCTCCACCAATGCACACACAAGTCCCCAATACCTTGGCTTTCCCGCTCATGCTCCTCAATTTCACCTTCTCTGTGCTATGTATATACAAAAATATTCTCAATGCAAGCTCAATAAGGGATCAATTATTGCTATTTTCTTTTTTCAATTTTCAATTTGGTCCTCTCAAGATATATATATATAACAAATATTAATCCCAATATGTTTGATAAACTAATCTTAAAAATTGTTATAAAAAATCTAAAAACCAAAAATTTTTGTTTGATGGTATTATTACTCAAGAAACTAAATAAATTTGTTGTTGAGGATGAATTTGGGATTTAGTTGCATGAAAACTTACGATTGGCCGGGGCTAATTAAATCAATGGAAACTTCCTCCACAAGGACCTAGATGAAAAGGGAAAAAGATTAAGCCGGACTGTTGAAACTTGAATTTTTACCCAGAGGAATCACCCCTTCGCACTAATTTTCCCATGAAGATTCCCACAAAAAGAATAATAATTCGTTTACCAAAAAACAAATATAATAATTTATTAGATCTTTGCCCCTTCGCTTTTGTTTTCTTTGTTTTTAGAGTTCAAAACAACCTTAGATACAGGTCCATTGACTGACATTAAAGTCAAACTCTAAACTGTTGATTTGGACTTTATTTATATATAAACCATCAGACGATTTGGGGTCAGATTCGCCACCCAATAGTAACTTGATGGACAATTCATTAATATTAGACTTGGTGTTAGATTTATTATGAAAATAATTAATAAATAAATTAAAGGAGGAGCAACTTGCAATAAATTATGGGAGGACCAAATTGAAAGTCTACATATAAATTAAGGGGGTAGAATAAGATTTGTCCTCTAGTAATATTCACTACTTACCCAAATGGGAGAGCCATGATGAAAGTAAATACAGGAACTGTGTTGATGAAAGCACATGCAAACGTGGCAGATGTGTATTTTAGTCCAAGTAGGAAAAGATATTGGGTGAATGTTACTCTGAAACAAATTAATTACACACTTTAACTATTTTGAGTACACAAATAGTAAATATATATGTTAATTATTATTAGCTTTCTTATATTGCAATGAAATTAATTAAGCAACGTGTATAACATGAATGAAGTATTTCAGGATGAAAATTGATATATAGTTAGTTATATACACAAGAGTACATACCCAATAAGAGCACTGAGGAAAAGAAGACATATTATATTAGCCTGAGGTTTGTTTTTCCTGCAAAATTACAGAACTAATCTCACAAATGCTAATTATAATAACAAGTGATAATAATTAACTATATATATACATATGTAGTTCTTAATTACCGCTCATAGAAGAAAGCAACAGGTGCCATGAAAAAGGCTGAAATTAACTGTCGATATGTTATGATGGTCATGAAGCTCATTCCTTCATTAAGAACTTTCTTCAGAGCTAAATTTACAAGACCCAAAGCTAAATTAACAATAATCATCAAACCAAATGGCTTCCACTTCTCACTACTGATGCAATTATTATTCTTTAACATCTTCTTCGATCAATTGAAGCTAGCTAGCTTGTATATATATATATATATATATTAATGTGATGTTTGTGTATATATATATATACCTCTCTTCCACTCCTACCACCTATATTTATATATAATAAAAGTCCCCAAGAAACAAAAAAAGGGAACGACAAACGTACATGATAATATATTCCTCTTTACAATCAACTTTTTCAGATTTTCTATCTTTAATTATTTGCTTGCTTTTTTTTTCTTTCCTTTAATTTTCATGGTGGGACTTAATTGGAAGTTTATGGCATATGATTTGCATGCCACATGCAAATACGCCATGCATGCGTATTCCTATATCTCATCATCGAATGACCTCGACCCACCAAAAATGGAAATTAAAGGTAACTATTTTTTATTTCTAGATACTAATTCAACAATCAGAAAGTTACTTTTTAATTAATTAACTCTTAGTAGTGGGGTTTGGAATATTGTAAGTATATATATATATATATATATTTCTGAACAAGAGAATGTAGCTAGCTAGCTAGGCTCAACTGTGTTTGATTGGAATAATATTGTATAATTTAACACTTTTAACTGTAAAATATACTTAGAAAACTGTATTAACCCATTATAAACTGTACGCTCTATTGCATTGTTTCTTCTAATCTTTATTGAAACATAGTGTTGCTTTTTGGAATTAGGATATATCTATGAGAAAGTCTGATGAAGTCATAAGTTAATATGATGAAAAGATTTTAGAGAGATGAACAAAATGATATCAAACCAGTTTCAAGTCTTTACACAATATAATGAAGAGAGAAAAGCTAGCATGCCAATTTTACTCAAGAGAGAAAAAGAGAAACAAATTTGATTTACCTAAGTTTTATTTTTTTTGGTCGAAAATTACTTAAGTTTCAATAAATGCATCAAAGTTAACATCTTTGCGTAGTGGGCTAGGAAGCTTCTAAAAACTTTGGGCCGACGTTGGGCCTATTAAGAATTTAACTAAATAAATATATGATGGTCGGGCTTATGAAATTATAAGGCCACTTAAGTCTATAAACCAAATTTTTGCAACTATCAAAATTCTGAAAATGAGAGATATTAAATTAAGAAAAATAATTTAAATTTTAAAACTTAATGTATTTACTATTATCAAAATTTAGTGCAATAATATATTTCTTACTATTTTTTATTGTCCTAGACTAGAACAAAACTAAAAAATATTACTATATATTGTGTACTTTTCATAATAAAAAATAATTTTTGTATACACTTGTGTACCCACTATATAATGTCTATGGCTTCACCCCTTTCTGGTCGTCCATGTTTAAAACTATAGTCTATGAAATTAAAAATAAGAGAAAATTTACTATTTGGTCTCTCTTTCTTTATTAAGTTAACAATTTAGTCCCTTATTTATTTTACATACATATTTGCAAAGCAACTAGTTATATTATATGTGGGAAGAACCTTCTTGTCGTCCTTCCACTTATACTAAGATAAAAATATTACATCTATATCTATACTATATTATATGTGGGAGAAGTCTTCGGGTCGTCCTCCCACTTATACTAAGATAAAAATATTACATATAATTAAAATAAGAGAAAATTTATTATTTGATCTCTTCTTTTTTACTGAATCAATGATTTAGTCCCTAATTTATTTTACATGGACACGCAAAATCCCTAGTATAATTAACTCCGCATCAGAATTGAGTGCTTTTTCCTTAATTAAATTATAATATCCATATTTTATGCCCTTGAAATTAGCATCTGACCGTTTCTTCTAGTGGATGCAAGCATCGTTAATTAGAAAGTAAAGACAAGAGACAGAAATAACAGTCGTCTCTCATCTCAATCCCACGTATGGGAATCCATTTTCATGACTCGCAAGCATGCAAGTTACAAATATTTTATTAGTATTAATTCAATCAATTTTTTTTTTGCCAGAATTAATTCAATCAATTAATTAAGAACAAAACGTCAAATCTTGTCAAAGGATAGAATAAGACGATAGAATAAAAAGTAGATTAATGATGCTCGCTAATGGAATAAATATTGCTCGAGAATGAATATTGGCTAGCCTTTGTGCAAAAGGTTAGGGGAATACGATTTCTATACAGTTTTCAGCACTATAAACTAGCAGAAAGTGTTCATATATATTCTATGTTCAATGGACATTGCAAGTTATTCTTTAAAGGCAAAGAATTATTTTCATTAACTCGCAAATCGCAATGAACTTTATAGCTATATGAGATGTATGAGTGATATGTTTACTTTTAGGATATATAGATAATTTTACTAAATTAGAGTTGTGAAAACATCAATATTAACTTTCAGAGTATTATTTGATTCTTTTTTGTCAACGGAACTAACTAGATAAATAACTTGTCAATAGTAACTTGTAGCTCCGACTCTGTTATATTGGACTTGAAACGATAGAGATATAACCAAATTCATGAAATTAAACAAGCGACCCATTTTCGGACTCGATTTCATATTTGACTTGACTTAATTTGTTCGTCGATGTAACTAATTAGATAAAGAAATAACTCATCAAATTTAACTCATAGCTTTGATTTAATTGTATTCGGATCTGAAAAGATAGAGATATGACTATATTCAATACTTAGTGACCAAACGAAACTTGAGGAAAATATTAGGGACCAAAATAAGTTTTTGACCATGTATTTTTCAATATTGACTATCCAATAGAGAGTGAATGTTCTCAAAATTGATTATAGAAGATAGACGAACGTAATGGAAGAAAGTGATGGACTAATAAGGGTATCCTGAACTATATATGAAAGAATGAAAAGAAAAAGTATATTTTTTTTAATTACACTTTGGTACAATGTGGTACTCTTTGGAGCTAATTTGTAATTTGAATTATAACACATTTTGAAAAAAATTACATATTGACCTCAATTTTTTTTAAAGTTTTCATTTTAGTCCCTAGATAATATGTATCAAGGGATCTATTTGTAATTTTTTGAAAATTTTGTAGGGTCAATATGTAATTTTTGCAAAATTTGTTATGATTAAAATTACAAAATAGCTGCAAAATGTATCAAAGTGTTAATGGAGAATACAGGGTACCAAAGTGTCAGAGTTCAAATCACAGAGTACCAAAGTGAAATAGGATCAAATCACATGGTATCAAAGTGTAATTTACCCTCTTTTTTTTCCTCAATTTATTGATAGATGCTGATTCTCTATTTGGTTGATGAGTGGTCCTCCTTCCACTGAGAAGTTTCGTCGTAATTTCTAGTTACTGAGAGAAGTCATTCAGAAACGCGTTCCTCTGTTGAATTTCTCTGCCCTCGTTTTCTCTTATCCTTAATTATTTTATATTATTTTCTCCTTCATATAAAAATTTATATTCTCTTTCTTCTTTTAAAATAGTTCAAAACTTTTTTTCAGTCCCCAAGCTATAGAATGAATTCTATTTTAGTTCTATTTACGAAAAAAATCCTATATTAGTTCTCATATGTTTTATTATTTTATTTTAATATTCAAATTTTATTATTTGTTCTACTATTAGTTCAAAATATGATTTCTTTTAATTTTTTCTGCTATTTTTAATTTAAACAGTTGACATATAATATATCATCTTTTATATGTGTCACACTAAATAAGTTGGCAAAGAGAAAGAAAAAAAATTAATCACAAATTAAAAATAAATATATGGTTAATTTTTATTTGTAAAAAAAAAAAGTCTCTTTTTTGTATCTATGCCCAATTCACTTATTACTTATTAGAATATATATGAGGAATAAATTGTTCCAATTCTAGATAATGACAAAAATCAGTCAAAATGACTTTGTTTTACTAATAGTGTAGCAAATGAGGAAAATTCAGGACTAAAATAAAATAAAAATAATTTTAAGAATAAAATAAAATTATAATATGAGGACCAAAATGAAGTTTGGACATTAAAATAAATATTAATAGTTTTAATACTATTCTACTCCCTTGACCAAATTTTACTTTTTTAAGTCTATGCCAGATCGTATCTTTGAATTCCTTTATTAATAGAACTTTTATTAATATAAAGAACAAAATTGATAGTTATTTAAATTACAGTTATGCTACATAAAGGTAAAGTTCTTCTTATCCCAC
>QANZ01026782.1:3124-37615 GCA_003254925.1 Chamaecrista fasciculata | reverse complement strand
CCTAAACCCTAAAATTCTAAAATTATAAAGTGTCCCAAAACTCTTCCAAACATTCCAATTTAGTCCTTAAAAGTATTAAAAACCCTAAAACCCTAAACCCCAAATTCCTAAACCCTAAAAGTGTCCCAAAACTCTACCAAACTTTCCAATTTAGTCCTTTAAACTATTAAAAACCCTAAAACCTAAACCCTAACCCCTAAACCCTAAACCCTAAAATCTAAAACCCTAAACCCTAAATCCTAAACCCCTAAAAAAACTACTCTCTTGCAATTTGGTCCCTAAATCCTACTTTCCTCTTCACCTTGCCTCAAATTTATTAAATCAGAATTAAAAAAATAACATTTTGGTCCCTAAATCTTCATCATTCATCATCTTTGTCTTCGATTCATCATCATCATTCATCATCTTCGATCTTCTTCTTCCTCTTTTTATCATCATCATCATACCCATCTCCACATCTCAATCTTCATCTTCGATTAATCATCATTATTCATCATCTTCAATCTTCATCTTCCTCTTTTCATCATCATCATCATCATCATCATCATCATCATCATCATCATCATCATCATCATCATCATCATCATCATCATCATCATCATCATACCCATCTCCACATCTCAATCTCCAATCTCCAAGAATCCCAAGTCACAAACACAGACAAACAAACTCAAATAAACAAATCCAACAGAAAAATAACAGAGGAAAAACAAATCCATCGTCCTCATTCATCATCTTCGTTTCATCTTCGTCAGTTCATCCCTAAAACATCATCGGCGATGGCTTGTGGGCTTTGGCACGATTTCAGATCTGTAAAGTGTGGATTATGTTCTGAAATTCATTAATTTCAGATCTGTGAACTTGGTCGGACTGAACCAAAATCGCGATTTCAATTTCAGATCATTCTGAAATTCATGAATTTCAGATCTGTGAAATCGCGATTTCTTGTCATCGCGATTTCTGGCGCCGATCCAGGAGGGTGCAGTGGTCGGCCTAACTCTCGTCGGCTCGGATTTCTTGTCGTCATCATCGGCGGCGATGCTTACATGTCTGAGAGCCGACCTGAAATTGAAGTCGCGGTGAAGAAGACAAGGAGCGATGGATTTTTATGAATGAAGATGATGAACGAATCTGGGTTTCTAGCTTGAGGATGAAGATGAAATAAGATGAATGAATGAATGATGATGATGAAATGACTTGCATTCTGGAAGAATAAATGATGAATTGATGAAGATGAAGATTAAAATTTTTTTTTTTTGGGTTTAGGACTTAAAAAAATTTTGGGATTTATGTTAAATTGGGGAGATGAAGATGAAGATTAAAAAAAGTTTAAGTTTTAGGGGTTTACAGTTTAGGGTTTAGAGTTTTAAATATTTTTAAGGACTAAATTGGAATGTTTGGAAGAGTTTTAGGGTTTAGGGTTTTGGGGTTAAGGTTTTAGGGTTTTTAATACTTTTAAGGACTAAATTGGAATGTTTGGTAGAGTTTTGGGACACTTTTAGGGTTTAGGATTTTGGGGTTTAGGGTTTAGGTTTTAGGGTCTAGGATTTTAGGGTTTAGGGTTTTTAATACTTTTAAGGACTAAATTGAAATGTTTGGAAGAGTTTTGGGACACTTTACAATTTTAGGATTTTAGGGTTTTAGGGTTTAGGATTTACGGTTTAGGGTTNCACTTTACAATTTTAGGATTTTAGGGTTTAGGATTTAGGGTTTAGGGTTTTAGGGTTTTTAATACTTTTAAGGACTAAATTGGAATGTTTGGAAGAGTTTTGGGACCCTTTACAATTTTCTTTTGACGATTTTGGACTAAAATGAATGAAGATGATGAAAAGAGGGGGAATTGAAAATAATTGGATAAAAATTGAACTCAGGGACCAANATATGATAACCATTAATTTATCTCCATAAATTAATTAATATGTTCAAAAACATATTTATAAAATGATTGGCCCTAGGGCACAATCTCCAACACATTTAACAGAAGGACCAATTTGACTAACGTTTATAAAATTCGGGGACCTATTTATCAATTTCCTTAATTCAGGGACCAATCTATTAGCGACCCAATAATTCAGTGACCAATTTGAGAGTTTACTCAATTTATATAAGTGCCCTTGTCATGACTGAGTTGGAGTGCGAGCTGTTTCTTTTTATATCATTTTAGAATCTGTGAGAAGATAACATCAAATTAAATTACCGAATGGCGAATGTGCGACGGATGCATAAAATTATTATATTACAAGTGAGTTGCATATAATAAATTCATCATAATAAAGAAAACTACAGAATCTTGTTTTCCAACATGGTATATTCATTATTCAAGGCATAACCTTCGTATTGATTAATGGAGAAATAAGCTTATAATATTTGTTGAGCACTTATCAGTCCACGTATACAGGATATGAAGCAAACTCTGTACGTACGTTACGTAGCATTGCATATACAAAGCCCGCGTGTGAACTTGTTTTGTTTTTATTATTATTTCAATATATATTTAGCTAGGCTGCAGGAAATTTTGACCACTACTTTCTGGCCAATCCAAATTCTAACTGAAATCGAATGAAGTCAATGAAACAAAGCACGCATTATATTATTGAAAACCCTCAATAGAAGGAAGCTTCTTTCTCTCCCATACCTGTAACAGTGACAGAAACAGAAAAAAAACATTTTTATTTTGAAGTTTGCTATTTAAAAAGAGATTTGACCAACTGAGAGCAAAGAAATCAAGTGTATTAAATTGATTCGTGAAAAATTATAAGGCAAAACACCCTTTCATGCCCCTAACGTTTACAGTGATTTTCAGTTATGCCCTTAACGTTTCATTTTGTTCAGACATGCCCTCAATGTGCAATCAACGTTTCAATTATGCCCTCAATTTTGACTCAATGCACATGTGGCAATCTTTTTTTGCTTATGTGTCATTTTTTTTGTTTGACTTGATTACGTGGCATCATGACTGGGCATTCTTATTTTTTTTTTTCACCTTGGCATGATGACTGGATTTACATTTTTGAACATAAAAATTGAGTAACTAGCAAATCAGTCCCTGGATTTACATTTTTCATCATCTTCATTCATTTTAGTCCCAAATTCTCAAAATAAAATTGTAAAGTGTCCCAAAAGGCCAAAACACTTCTAAACATTTCAATTTAGTCCTTAAAAGTATTAAAAACCTTGAAACCTAAACTCTAAAATTCTAAACCCTAAAACCCTAACCCCTAAACCCCTAAAAAAACCACTCTCTTGCAATTTGGTCCCTAAGTCATCAAATTTATTAAATCAGAATTAAAAAAAAAATTGGTCCCTAAATCCTAATTTCATTATCATCTTCATCTTCATCTTCTTCATCATCATCATCATCATCATCATCACCGTTCCTCATTGCAATTATCACTGTCACTCTCTTTCTCTTTCTTTCTTTGTTGTTTGTAATTGTGTTGCTTCATTGAGCTAGCTCCATTATTTTGGACAGACGGCGTCTGAGTGTATGTACTATGTACTATACTGTGATGGCCCAGCGTCAGGTCACTGCTTTTCTTCCCTCTCCCACCTCCTCTTTTATCATCTACCACGTTGCCTTCCCATTACCACTCATTTGACCCCTCTCTCTCCTTTCTCTCTCTCTCCTCCATCAATCAATAAACACCCACTCCCACTTCTCTCTCTCATCTCATGCCCTTTCGTTGTTGTTGCATTTCCCTCGTCCTGATTACAATTCAGAGCTCACTCCCACTACTCACCAATGGGTTCAAGCTCTGTCACTGAACCGTCTGCTTCCACCGCCGCCAACAACTCCAACTCCTCCGAGTCCCTCCACGGCTTGAAATTCGGGCAGAAGATATACTTCGAGAACATGGGCGGCGGCGGTGGAGCTCCGGCGAAATCGAGCGGCGGCGGCGGGGCGTCGTCGTCAAAGAAAGGAAGAGGGTGTGGGGTTCAAGGGGCTCAGCCTCCGAGGTGTCAGGTAGAGAGTGACAGTGATAATTGCAATGAGGAACGGCGGCTTGGTGATCCGCGACGACATTGCGGCGACGGTGTCGATGCAAGCGGATCGGACGGCAGAGTCAGGGTCGCGGAGGACGGTGGAGATCATCTTGGAGACGAACGGAGACAAAGTGTCGCCGTGAGAGTGCGAGAGAACGGCCAAGAGACGCACGCATTGCTTTCTTACTGGAGATTTAGAGGAAGAGTCCCTAAAAAAAATTGGTTGCTTTTTTCTTCTTGTTCCAGGTGAAGAAGATGATGATGATGATGAAGAAGATGAAGATGATAATGAAATTAGGATTTAGGGACCAATTTTTTTTTGATTCTGATTTAATAAATTTGAGGACCTAGGGACCAAATTGCAAGAGAGTGGTTTTTTTAGGGGTTTAGGGGTTAGGGTTTTAGGGTTTAGAATTTTAGAGTTTAGGTTTTAGGGTTTTTAATACTTTTAAGGACTAAATTGAAATGTTTGGAAGTGTTTTGGGACACTTTACAATTTTATTTTGAGAATTTGGGACTAAAATGAATGAAGATGATGAAAAATGTAAATCCAGGGACTGATTTGCTAGTTTACTCAATTTTTATGTTCAAAAATGTAAATCCAGTCATCATGTCAAGGTGGAAAAAAAAAATAAAAATGCCCAGTCATGATGCCACGTAATCAAGTCAAACAAAAAAAAAATGACACATAAGCTAAAAAAATTGCCACATGTGCATTGAGTCAAAATTGAGGGCATAATTGAAACGTTGATTGCACATTGAGGGCATGTCTGAACAAAATGAAACGTTAAGGGCATAACTGAAAATCACTGCATACGTTAGGGGCATGAAAGGGTGTTTTGCCAATCAAATAACAATGGAAACTAGAAAACATTATGATATACATCATTTTAAATACCCTAGGCGCCCAGGCGCCATAGTAATCCTCCGGGACCTAACCTTGCCCCTTTTCAGGAGGCACAAGTGATATACATCCTTTAAAATATCCTAGGCACCCAGACATCACATGAATCCTCTTAGACACAATCCCGTAAATCTTGGTGTACTTGCCTGACACTACAGTGACAAGTCACCATCAATCACATTCACCTACCACACTCCACCATTTTCTCTATAAATACATGCTACAAAACCCTAACAAGGTAAGTCACTCATATCTCCACAATACTTTACTCTCATTCTCTTACACTCTCTGACTTGAGCTTCGGAGTGGGTTCACAGAGGCCTCCCCTGTGTATCCTTCTTGCAGGTTTCAAGGTCCAAGGTCACAACTATGGCCTTCTCTAAGAAAACTCAAAGGTAAATCCTCTTGGTTCAACTTTTGTGTTTTCACATTGAAAAGTTAAGTAATTAAAAAATAGGAGACATTGCAAAAACAAGAGAAACACTCTTTTGATCTTTCTGGCAAAGCACCTGCTTGTGCTAAAAAAGTGTCAACCCCAATCACTTTAACATTATGGATTACACCTATTTTTATGATGAATGAAAGAGTTATCTTTCTAACAAAAACATAAATAAATACTTATTGGTATTTTGACCATTTAAATGTTTTTTGAGCCCATCAACATAGTGGATCTTGATCATTGAAGCTAAAAGATGAGGCCCAAGCATATTAGTATTGAAGCCCAAAATTGAAATATTGAAGCCCAAACATTTGATATATCAAAAAATAAAAAAGCGCTAGAAGGAGGGCTTGAACCTCCGACCTTGTGGTTAACAGCCACACGCTCTAACCAACTGAGCTATTCCAGCTTGGTGATCATTTTTAAAACTTAATTAATTTAAAAATAAAACAGTAAAATATAGCTAACAAACTTACAAAAGATATTTTAACCATTTTTTTTTATTTGTTTCTTCAAGTGAATTTCACTATCCTTGTTTCATCTTTCCCTCCTAAATTTTTTTTATATTATTAAATCAACTAATTCTCCGAAGAAAAATGTTGATTTTAACACATTATGCAACTAATTACTAAACAATTGTGTACATCACTATAAGAAAATTACAAAATATCAGCCATGAGTTATGTAATTTTCTTATAGTGATGTACACAATTGTTTAGTAATTAGTTGCATAATGTGTTAAAATCAACATTTTTCTTCGGAGAATTAGTTGATTTAATAATATAAAAAAAATTTAGGAGGGAAAGATGAAACAAGGATAGTGAAATTCACTTGAAGAAACAAATAAAAAAAAATGGTTAAAATATCTTTTGTAAGTTTGTTAGCTATATTTTACTGTTTTATGTTTAAATTAATTAAGTTTTAAAAATGATTAACAAGCTGGAATAGCTCAGTTGGTTAGAGCGTGTGGCTGTTAACCACAAGGTCGGAGGTTCAAGCCCTCCTTCTAGCGCTTTTTTATTTTTTGATCTATCAAATGTTTGGGCTTCAATATTTCAATTTTGGGCTTCAATACTAACATGCTTGGGCCTCATCTTTTAGCTTCAATGATCAAGATCCACTATGTTAATGGGCTCAAAAAACATTTAAATGGTCAAAATACCAATAAGTATTTATTTATGTTTTTGTTAGAAAGATAACTCTTTCATTCATCATAAAAATAGGTGTAATCCATAATGTTAAAGTGATTGGGGTTGACACTTTTTTAGCACAAGCAGGTGCTTTGCCAGAAAGATCAAAAGAGTGTTTCTCTTGTTTTTGCAATGTCTCCTATTTTTTAATTACTTAACTTTTCAATGTGAAAACACAAAAGTTGAACCAAGAGGATTTACCTTTGAGTTTTCTTAGAGAAGGCCATAGTTGTGACCTTGGACCTTGAAACCTGCAAGAAGGATACACAGGGGAGGCCTCTGTGAACCCACTCCGAAGCTCAAGTCAGAGAGTGTAAGAGAATGAGAGTAAAGTATTGTGGAGATATGAGTGACTTACCTTGTTAGGGTTTTGTAGCATGTATTTATAGAGAAAATGGTGGAGTGTGGTAGGTGAATGTGATTGATGGTGACTTGTCACTGTAGTGTCAGGCAAGTACACCAAGATTTACGGGATTGTGTCTAAGAGGATTCATGTGATGTCTGGGTGCCTAGGATATTTTAAAGGATGTATATCACTTGTGCCTCCTGAAAAGGGGCAAGGTTAGGTCCCGGAGGATTACTATGGCGCCTGGGCGCCTAGGGTATTTAAAATGATGTATATCATAATGTTTTCTAGTTTCCATTGTTATTTGATTGGCAAAACACCCTTTCATGCCCCTAACGTATGCAGTGATTTTCAGTTATGCCCTTAACGTTTCATTTTGTTCAGACATGCCCTCAATGTGCAATCAACGTTTCAATTATGCCCTCAATTTTGACTCAATGCACATGTGGCAATTTTTTTAGCTTATGTGTCATTTTTTTTTTGTTTGACTTGATTACGTGGCATCATGACNAAAAAAAAACTGTTTTAGAAAACAGAATTAAACAGGCCCCTATCTCTTATATTATAAATACATATTAATATTCACATCCACGAACTATTTAAAAAATAAAGAAAACTTGGAATATTTAACATAGAGACAACACACATATCATATCTTTATCTCTGAGATTCATCTTCGTAACATTTTTTCCTTCAGTAATGGACTCCAAATATAAATTTGATGATTATAAATACAAAGGGATAAAAAAAAACCTTTTTTTATTAAAAGAGAGAAAACGAAAAGAAGGTAAACCTAAAAAGCATAAGGATTTGAGTTTAGATATTTACTCCACAAAATTTAGGGGTTATAAATTCGGGGATTGATAAAGTGATGTTCATTTCTTATCTTACATGTGGTAGTAGATATATATATATATATGAATTAGTGATTTGTCTTACATATTGAAACTAACGTTTTATATTGGGGCATAACTGAAAATCACTGTAAACGTTAAGGGCACGAAATGGTGTTTTGATAATAAAAAAATATATCACAAGCCTATATAGGATATTTATAGTCAAAGAAAGACGGGAAAAATAAGAAGAGATTACAAACTAGAAGAAGTAGAAGAAGCAGTAAGTGTAAAAACATGGACCTGAAGAAAAAGAAGAAGATGCAAATTGATAATGAGTTAAAGAAAAAGGAGAAAATCAATGGTATGGGAGGCGTTGGAAAGAGATTTTCAGTGTGTGAATGTTTTGAATAAACACAGAAATACACAGACAAGCACACTAATTAGCTTGTTGATATGATCTCTTTCCAAACCTCCCACACCTATGAATTCTCTCCCATCACACACATTATAGCCAATAATGTTGTTTTGTATATTTTGCTGTGTGAAAATCCCATCACCACTCATCACTTTATATATTCACAACTCATACCCTTCCAAGGGTTACAAATGGATTTTCACTCTTTCTTTTATTAGTCTTTTTCTCTTTTCTTCTTTTTAGGCTATCTATATATTATTATATTCTCGAAAACATCATTTTAATTTTTCCCGGCTACTGGTTATAACAAATAGATAAAAAAAGTTTTTTGTTGGAATTTTAAAAACAATTCGTTAGTTTAAAACTAATTTGTTTAGAATTAGTTTTTATTTTTTTTATTGAAGGCATTTCATTGTTGATTCAAAACATAGTTATTAGAATCCTACGATTCGCGACTCGAATCTTACAATTCGATTCGATTCGGCATCAAAACAATATGTATCATTGAATGAATCATTTGATGTCCTGAATCGATGTGATACTCATTGGAATCTTACGATTCGCACCAGAATCACGAATCGAACGATTCCAACGATTCAGAAGANGAAAGAAAAACTACATTTAACTGGTTTCATTCTTATTTTAAAAATTATTTTGAGAGTTTAAAACATTTTTTTTCATAATTTTTAAAAATTTGTTGATCAAGAAAAATCATTGTTTATATTTTAGCTAGCATCAAATATAACAATAATTAATTTTAAATTTTAATTAATTTCAAATATAATTACAAACAAAAAACTAAACAAAATATAACTTTTTATCAAATGAAGAACTTAAAAAATAAAGAAGTTATGTACAAAAATTGAAATTTTGAAAATCTATTATCAATTTTTTGTTGGGCTTGGGTCACTCCATGAATGCCCGTTTATCTAAGTCCAGCCCAAATTATTTTTCAATAGCTAGTGTTTTTATTTTCTGAAAGCAAGTGAAGTAGTGACCAAGCAAGAAAGTGTGGAGAAAAAGAAAAACGCAGGGAGAGAGATAGTAAATATGAGAAAACTTTTTTTTCTTTGGCAGCGGTCACTTCTGGCAAAATCCAACAGCAAAACCTTCTCCGATCAAGCTGAAATTTGGAAAGTATATTCTTGACATCCTGGTCTTGATATCCTACGGTCAGTTTTTCTATTGGAGCTTTGGTTTGATAGAAATGGATTTTTAAAATTTAAGGAGCGTCTTATTTAGAGTTCATGAACGACGTCCATTGCCGGAAAAATAAAAAATCTAACGGTGAGGTCATCTTCGATTGCGCTAAAATTTTGAGGGTATGTTTCTGGCATCCTGTTCTACATATCCTACTGTCAGTGTTTAGATTGGAGATGATTTAGGTATTCCGATTGGGTCTTGAAATGTTGTTCTGTTTTTGTGCGTTTTTTTTTTGTTGTCTCAACTTTATTTGTGCTTGGAGATTTGAGTATTTGTTGAAAGAAGCTTGTGAGTTAAATATATTATTTTAGGGTTTATTGAGATTGAATATTGCCATAATATATTTGTATAGGCTAATTTTGTTGATGCTTCTTGCACCCAAAATTTGTATGACAATGTCTTTATCTCTTTTGTGAATTGTGAGAGTTTGTATATAATTTTGGTTGTATTCTTGATTGATGGCCAAATTAAGAATACAACCAAAATAATACTAGTTAAATTTGACAATGCCTTCATATAAATTACTAGGGGCTTGGCGTGCCCTTTACGAGTGTAACATTTGAACTAATTTAAAGTTAATGATAAAATATAAAATTATTTAAAAATAATTTTTTAAGAGAGAATATCACAGGGTACCAAAGTGTCACTTTTTAAATCATCGAGTACTAAAGTGAAATATGACCAAACCATAGAGTACCAAAGTGTAATTTACCCTTTTTTTATGGAGTTTAAAATATTAATGAAAATCAAAAGTAACTTGTTTGGGGTGAGAGAACGTGAGCTAGAGGAAAGTGGGTGATTTTTTTTCTTTTTTATTTTTTTTAATTCAGTAATTTTGACCAACCATAAAGGGGTGGAGCCATATAATATAACTAGGGGTTTGGCAATATGTATGTACGTTTGAATTAATTAAAGTTAAAGATTACACGAAATTTTTATTTTGATAAATGAGTAAGTTTGGGACCAATTTGAAAAATTATAAAAATATGTAAGATTCATCTAAATTAAATAAAATATTTAGGACCATTTTGAAATTACCTCATACATTTTGCATTTCCCACAACACATTCACACACTCATGCCCCAAACTATCTATGATGTGGCTAGTAGTAATATTTAATATGAATTTTGAAATTTTAACTTATTAGATATCATGTAAGTATGTAGTTGAGAAATTGTTTAAGACATTAAAATAAACACATCTTTTCTGTAGAGTTAACTTGTCAAATTAAAATTGTAATTTTCTAATGAAGTATATAACATTATTTTGGTTTTGAGTAAAATAGATAACATTAATTATTACATAATCCGCCTAAAAAGTTGATAAATAAATAAAAAAATGCATATACATGCATGCATACACACACACACATATATATATATATATATATTGCTAAAATCTTTCGGTGATATATTAGATACTAGCTAGCATGATATTAATTAAATCATACATATAATAGATAAAAAATATTTTGCCATAGTAAAAAGAGAACAACAACAAACTAAAGTCTTGCCTATATATATTACTACAAGTTTACAACCCATCATATGCAAATTACTCTCACACTCATTCTTTCTACTCTCTGTCTCTCTCTCTTCTATCACATTAACAACTAGCTATATGCATATCTATATCCATAATTATAAATCATTCTCATTTTCCTGAGCTTGTATACGTAGTTTCGTTTTGTTAGCTTTGGCATCCCTATCTATAGCAATCATTCCAATATATCATTCATGCACCACCATATATATATACATGCATGCATGAAATTAAACATGTATGCGTATAACATAATACATATGTAGCTACATGGTCCTCTACAATGATATATATATACTAGCATAAAACCCGTGCGTTCTATCGATTGTGTTGGTATGCCGGCGGCGACAAAGGCTTCTTGTTTTGTTGACTGTGTTGGTATGCATGGCAACGGCATGTAGGGGAATTGAAGGTAACGGTCCGAGTTTAGTTTTATTGTGTTTTATGTTTCTTTTCTTTGTTTAACATAGAGAATAGAGAGATATTTCTCACGCATTTGCCACGATGATGTAGTGCATATATATATATATGCATTGCGTATATTTTTTTATTTTTCGGTTAAGTCATGGGTATTTCCCGCTATCCGTATAACGGTCTAAGTGAAGACTAATCCCATTCGGGGCTCTGAGACGAAACGGCCAGACCCCTCCCAACAATATCCATTATAGGGATTGAACTTGGGTCCTCTTCCTAGGATGCAGCTCGCCTAGCCGCTACACCAAACACTTGTTGGTTCGCGTATATTAATTTAGCATGCTTTGTTATCAGGAGAAACAACATTTTTTTTTCTTTTGGATTAACAGCTAATTATGATATTAATTAGTATATAATTTGTATATTTCAACAAACTATAATTATTTACAAAAAATAACATATCTATATGTACATTTCATTCATGACCTCATTTTTTAGAGTATATGACCAACACGGATATATGAGTTTAACTCTGACCCATAAGCCTAGCTATATATATATCACATGGAACCTGCAACAAATTAAACATTCAATTATGCCAAAATAATAATGTCTTCCATATATATCCATATAACTTGTCACCAACAAATTGTTAATCCAAATGGTGATTGATCGATTTAGTATTGTTTAAATGTTAAATGTTAAATTTGTTGCAGACCCTTATTGGATTAACAAATTGTTAATCCAAATGGTGAATGCAGACCCTTATTGGAAGGTTTTTCTACCACAGTTAAATGTTAAATGTGTAAGGCAAATCAAATTTAAATTAATCTGAACAAATTTCTGAAAATTAGTTGGATAATAAAAAAATAATCCATAACCCATCAAATCATACATAATAAAATATAATTATGACATATTTATTATTTCTTGAGATTTACATTCTTTTTTCTCTCTAACTAACTACTCTACAAGAAGTGCACCAGAAGAGAAATGTAAAATATCCAATCCGGTTAAAAAATAATGAAACTTCTCAAAATATTCTCCATAAGACTAGTAGAGCTAACAAGAGTGACAATTATGGGTCCGTTTGGTTTGAGGGAAAATGAGTATGTAAAGTAAAGGCACGGATTCCAATAGTTTCAGGTGTTTGGTATGTTAATTTCAGCTATGTAAAGTGGATTACAATGTAAAGACATTTACGTTACATAGGTCATTTTTCTTTACTTCACATTTCTGATATAATCCAAGTCTACCTAGGGAATTATGATAGAATTCCTAATTTGCCCCTCTCACTCCCATCCCATCTTCTTCCCCTGACGGTGGCCGGCGGCGGCGGCGACCACCGTGGACCGTGGTGCAGACCACCGTGGACGTCGGCGGTGGCCTTGTGGTGGTTGTGGGAAGGGCATTTTTGTCATTTTCTTTCTATATCTATCTTACTTTCCCTCCCATACCTTTTTATACCAAACACTTTCAATTTTTACCTACTTTACATTCCCTCAACTACTTTTCCTTTCCCTCATAATCTTTTCCTTGTAAAACCCTTTCCTTTACTTACCCCAATTCATACCAAACGAACCCTGTAGCTTCCTATCAAAGCTAAAAAAATGCAGGTACATGAATCTAAAAAACATGAAAAGAGAGCGAAGTAGAGCATCACCACATGCAAAGGGGAAATGATCACCGCTAAAACTAACATCAACTAATAAATTCGATTTCCAAATATGAGGTTTGGTAAGTGATCTTTAAGTACTTCTTTAAGCGCTCATAAAATTTAAAGGTCTGCTCTAACTTTGTTGAGCTTCCGGGGCCCGACTCATCTAATTTTTTTTCTACCAAAACAATAGTATTATTTACAATAATGAGAATTTTATTGGAATGTTTTAAAATACTTAACCTGTAAGTACTGTGCTCGGTTTAATTTTTGGGTTAGCCTATGATACAACTTAGATATTGTATATAATTACTTAATTTGATGTGGTCTTATATACAATTTTGATTGGTTAAAAAAATTATATTTCTTTATTATTTTTTAGTATTAAATTACTTAAAAAATAAAGATTATACCATCTCGCAATTGTATACAATTGTAAGCATACCCTAAATTACATCTTAAAATTTTCTTTAAATTTTAAAACTTCGCTAATTTTAGAATTTTCTAATATAAAAAGAATTTACAATTTTTCATACATATTATATATAATCATTATATATATATTTAAATAATTTAACATATCAAAATCGGGAGTAGATCTCTGTAGTGCAGGGATTCCTCTCTCATCAAAATCACTCCATAAGACCATAACACATTTCTCAAATACAAATTATCATTAAGATCAATTTTAACGTAATTTGTCCAAACACAACATTTTTTTTTCTCAAAAACTATATTTCGTAAATTCTATTTACAGAACTTCATTTAATCTTGTTAAAAAAAAAAACCCAAAACCCAAAACGAACAAAAAAAAACCCATAAATCTTGTTAAAAAAAAAACTTCATTTAAATCACACCAGTAATCCAAATGGGTTCGGTTTGTAATAATATTTTTTTTTCGGTTCATAATAATATTATTCCCCTCTTTCACGGGAAAAAAAACCCAAAACGAACCAAAACGGCAACGTATAAGAGGATGCAAACTTTGGCGGGAAAATCCTTTCCCGCGTTTTGGATTTCAGAAGTAGAAACCCTATAGAATTATAGATCTCGCCCTATTGCAATTTGCATCTCCTTCTTCAATCCACAGATTCTCTTCTCCGTCTCTCGCTCCCTTGCCGCCATCTGACACCGTTAATTCTGGGAACTCTGCCATTTCTCCGATCTCGTCTCTACTTAGCTTGGATCCGTTCTTGATCGAAGTTCCACTAATCTTCCCCGGCATCTCCAGGTACCCTTCGGTTTGGCTCTGTAAGCAAGATTTCGTACTTTCCTGATCTGTGCTTTTAGTGGTGCTCGGGATATTTCGGTCAATGTACTTGCTTGGTGTGTAAGAGTTCTGATCGAGTATAACGTGTTTTTTTATTACTTTATTGAGATCAATTAAGATAGGATGCTCATTGCTGTGAAGTATTTCTCTTGGATGCAGATCCCTGAGCTCAGATTCAGAAACTTTGACTTCTGAGCTTGAATATTCCTGCAAAACAATATATATCATGAAAGTAATGCAAGGGTTTCCGACAAGGAAACCTTTGAATTTGACATTGACTGTGTTAACCATTTAGCCCCAATAGGGTATCTCTACAAGGTTGAGAAATTGAATATAAGTATAACTTATTTTTGCAGTGTTATTCCTGAGCACTCGAATTCAGGACACAATAGAATTTTTGAACTTGTGCTTTTGGTCCTACAGTAGTGCTCTTGAATTTGATACTCTTGTTGGGGCCATTGGCAATTGATCGAGTTAGTACTTTTGGGGACACACTAAGCTTAGATTCCGTGTGTATATTACTTTTTAAGAAAACTTAGCATTGGGTTTGCTTATTTTGTGGTCTTGCTAATCATTCTCTATTGCTGTTAAATAAATTTGGTACTGCAATTTGAAGAGTTATACATTTTCTGTCCAACTCAAACACTGTTCTCTGTTGTTTTGAATGTTTTTCTTTTATATATGTATACTCTCCCGAGATAAGTTCAACGTTTACTGTTTTCTGTTGCTTGATAATATAGAGCATATTCCTTCTCCTGTATTCTGTATGGTGTATGTTTACCTACGCTGTTCTAATTGTACAACTTGAAATCCGGCATATATTTTCTTGTAAGCTGTTTGAGTGATTTTACTCTTCTGTGCAGGGTAAGGAATTTTACCTGTGGTGTAATTTACGTATTTGTGCAAGCATTGTAAATAACACCCATATGGAGCTACGAAGTTGTGGCCATCAGCACTTCATCCAGGCTATTAAAGATGGTTCAATAAAAAAAATCCTTAATGTTCATCGTGGAAGGCCGGCACTTTCATTTAAGAATCTCACGGACATATATAGCAGCTTAATGCTTGACAATATTAACCTAAAGGTTGAAAGGTCATGTATTGCTGAAACAGAGAAGAGAACAGTCAAAACTGAACCTGACACTTCTGCATGCAATGCTGATGAAAGCGATCAAGAGGTGAACTGTGTTTTGGAGGACTGTAGTTTTAGCAATCTTACACTAAAGCAGATCCAAAATAGGTGCAGAACAAAGAAGAGGAAACATTTACAAGGCCTTGACGTATCCCAAAGAAAAATGAAACTTGAAGCTTCCTCATCTTTGGAACACTGCGTTGAGAGTCATATGGCAGAAGATGATTCTGAATTCACAGAGACTCTCAGTAGCTGGAGATCTAAGTTATCCAAGAATAGGAAGGCCAAGAAAAAGAAGTGCATAAATGACCATGTGTCTACTGTTACACATGAGGTCACATCTGTTGTAAAATCTGAAGTGGTCCAAAATACTCAAGAGTTCCCGTCCTCTAGGGCCAATTCAGCTGTAATTGTTGAAGTAAAGTCTGAGGTTCCTGAAATTGATTGTTCGGATCACCTGATGATGTTATGCAGTGTCAGTAATAGATTTCAAGCTTGTCACTGGCCTGAGAACTCTCTTGAAATAGTAGCCATAGGAGAGACTGAGTCCAGCAGAGAATGTATGTTGGATTATGCATTCGATTATGAGTGGAATGAACATGCCGAAATTATGCCACTTCAAATAATGTGGCCCAATAACACAAATATTTCGGCAAGTGATTCAGAACTAAGCAGTGATCAATACCTAAGCTTGCCTGCCATACAATTTGAAAGTGAAGAATGTATCATCCAACCAGATCACCATTTAATCTCCCCAAAAGCAATTGATTTGGTTGAAGATCAAAAGATCGATACTTATTATAATGAACTTCATGGTGACACCCAAGTCACACTGCCTATTACTGATGAGGATCTAGGTAATGAAAGTGATGGTGGTTTCTTTAGTGACTGCAATAAAGATGAATTTACATCTGATGCTAAAGATCAGACAAAACTTGGCACTGTCATTGAACATAGCTTCAATCCTGATGGATACCAGGAAGGTTGTAGTTCAGACGATTCTCCTGAATCCGAGGAGAAGAAATTGTTTGCTTCCTTAAATGTCGATGAGGAGAGGTGTGCCAATGAGGCTACTGATGAATTAGTATCTTGGGATGGCTGTAAAGCCAGTTCAAAGCTGCATCATCCTCAAAGGCTGTTATCAACTAGAAAGGTGAAAAAATTGCTTTCTCCATTGTTATTTATTATTGGTTTATGTTGCTGCTTCTCATTGTTTTGGGGGTTCTCTGCAGGCCATTTCACCATCTTCGCAAATTAGGTTATGTAAAGCCATGCAGTCCATTGCTTTACGTGACAAAGATACCATGAGTAAGTACTTACTGCCTTGCATATTGCTATCATTATTGTGCTGAAATATTGATCTTCGATGATTAGTATTCAATTTGAGTCCTACTACTACAAACCATAATCTCCAAATCATGGAAAAAAATACAAGTTATGGGCTATAGAGATAACGTAAAAAGAAAAATATGGTGGTTTTATAGCAATTGGGATAATACATGAGAAGTGGCTTGATGGAGAAAGCTAAACCCTGTTGTCGTTGGTGGCACAATCATCCTAGAGCTTGAAACAGGATTAGTTGTGATCTTGAGTGGTAGAAAGTAGTTTCTGTTGAAATCTCACTGGAGTAAAATATACATCAAATGTTGTCATATGTCCATAAATTCTATAATAAGAAGTCAGAAATATTTGAGGTTTTCATAGTTCAAAAAACTTCAAATTCTTTTCATACATTTTATGTTGACTTCTATCGGGATATGATGATCGCAGAATGCAAGGAAAAACTAAATTTTGATGAGCAGACTGATAAAGAGAAGCAAGGAAATACTGAAGGAGTTGATAAGATTACAGAAGCTCCATTTACTAAAAGATGCAACAAAATTAGAATGATACCTGGGCCTGTTAAAAGAGTATCCCATCCTCAAGGCGTTCAAAAGAGTTCCCTTCCTTTGCGTTCAGCAGCCCGGATAAGCACGGGGCAAATCTCTATGAAGAGTTGTGCAAAGAGTGCTATTTCATTTTCCAAGCAGCAGATGTATGATGCTGAGTGCCTCACTATGAAACTCACAAATGAACTGAAGTCAATGAAGGACATTATGGCTGATATGATGCGCTCTGAATTATGTCTGACTACATCTCTGAGATATAAACTGAATGAGGTATGATTATAACAGTCTTACTGGCTTTTTAGTGATCCCGTGGTCAATGGAAGATGGAAATGGTAGTAATTTGATTGAAATTTGTTACATAAGCTACTCATTTGAAAGTAAATTTTAATTTATTTAGCCCTGTGGATTGAACTGATTTCTCAAAACACTTTCTCTTTTTTTCCCCTCAACTTTTCTTATAATGTCTGAATATGAGTAAAGGTCGTTCAGATAGAGTTTCTTTTATCATTTAAAACCGCAATCCAGCCTTTGATAGTAGATTGACTATATTTATAGTTGCGACTTAACATGGAAACATTTTTTGTTATGTTTGTTTATTCAATTGGTGATTGTACTATCTCGTAAGAAAATAAAGATACCTTATTTTTGTTGACCAAACGAAGGTTAAAGTCATTCAGGTCATGGTAACGACTTCCTAAAGTACCAATACAAAAGAGTTGGAGATGAAATAGTTAAATTAATATTAGAAATCTTTGAAATGACTATCTGAGTTTGACAGCTTATGTAGAGCAAGCCTTGTGTTCCATTTCTCATAATTATTGGTCCTCAATTGCTCATAAAGTCTCCTAAAATCTCCATTCTTGTCCTCTCTAATGGTCTACGTGGTGTAATCTTCCCAATATCTTTTTCTGACCTATACATTGCTCCTCCTGTCATCTCTGTATTTGCAGATTATGCTGCCTATAGCCTTTTATTACTCATGATTTGAACTGCATAGTTTTACAAGTTTCAAGCAACATAAATGTTCTTCCAGAATTTGAAGGCATGCATTTAAATTGATATATTCTATTCCTTTTTCTGAACATTGTTAAAACGTTTTCAGGCAAGAATGGCTGTTAAGAATGCAACAAGAGCTGAAGAATGCGCAAAACGTAGCCTGAACATGATGGCAAGAGATTGTAGCCGTTTCTGTAAGCTAATGGTTTGTGTTGAATCTCCCTTCATACTCATGGTTCTGAACATCACATTTATGGTTTTCCATTTCTTTTTCCACTTTTGGTTAATTATTAATGGCACTTAATCGATTGCAGCAATTAGTTGATGAAGGTCCTCCT
Organism: Chamaecrista fasciculata; assembly: GCA_003254925.1. Taxonomy (NCBI): domain Eukaryota; kingdom Viridiplantae; phylum Streptophyta; class Magnoliopsida; order Fabales; family Fabaceae; genus Chamaecrista; species Chamaecrista fasciculata. Next base: position 19,059 of record QANZ01026782.1, on the reverse strand, counting down.
GCTTCTAAAGATGTAGCGCCTAAAAAGAGTAAAAAGATAGCTTTTGCTGATGAAGCTGGAGGAAGGCTATGTCAAGTCAGGTTCTATCAGGATGAGGAAGGATCTTGTTAGTATTTTTGCATATATATATTTGATAAAAAGATCCATGTATATTAACCAACTTTTTTTTTTTGGCCCTTGAGGTTTTAATTGATTTCTTTTGATCCTTCTAAAATATTATCTAATGTTTAAATGTTTAAAGAGTTATCAGTTATACCATGATTTTGGAATAACTGACGTAGTGTTGAGGCCGAAAAAAGCCCCTTGGAAAGTTACCCAAAATTTATCAAAAGAGTATCGTTCACCATTTTATAGGTTTCATCAAGTTTAATGAGCAAGTATTGATCACATTTTTTTTTTCAAAAAACAAAAAAATGTTCAAAGGTCAAGCTTGTATGATGTATCCAGTTTTATTTCATTTTAAATTAACTAAATTGAGGTTCAACTAAATTCATTTTTAACTAGCAAAGAATAATAAAATTAACTAACTAACAATCGACGTGCCAATTGATTGATTTACTTTGTCAAATTGTTTCTTGTCTTATTAACATTACTTTAACTTTAACTACCTTTTATACTCACCTAATTTACTTTCACCTAATTTACTTTCACCTAATAAATATTTGTTCTTATTACATTTTAAATTAGTTTAGAAAAAAATATTAAATTTATCACCCCTATCTACTTTAACTTTTCCTTCATATTGCCATTTGATCACTTGTCTGGTACATAAGAACAACTGGCCAAAAGAAAAAATAACTATGTAGAGAACTAGTGATTCTAGTCTTTACATTACATGTACATGGAATAACAACTTGCGAAACTTTAATTTACGCATTTTAACAGTAATATAACTTAATTTCTTCACTCTATTTTTAAAGATTAATTTGTCAAAACAAGATGATTAAATATATTAATTTTATGATATTTTTCTAAAAAAAATTTTAAAATTATATTAACTCGTGTATTTTTCAGAATTAATTTATATAATTTCTCATTTATCTCTAAAGAAGCAAAGTTCAGAAAATTATTTAAAACCCAAATAGAAGGTTCAGTACATTATAGTCATCATTATACAATAGAAATTGGACATCTCTATTTTATAATTTACAGCAGCTGAAAATTGCAGATATATATTTTAGAAAAGGAAGAGCCTATAATTTACAGCATCTCAAAAAGTACCCTGTGGTATATACCACCTACAGCCTACAGGGCCCTTCAAAAAACCATAAATATTTTTTTAAAAAATAAAAATAAAAACCAAAAACGATGGGAGGAAGGGAAACTAATTAAATTAAAAAACAAAAAGGAAAGATCAAAACTTCTCAAAGTAACCCTATAAAACAAAACCACCGCATAGAGGGGAAAAAAAAATTAACGAACCAATCGGCAACGAAACGACGCCGCATCACCGCACGGAGAACCAGGAAACGAGCTCGGCACCGACGCGCCGATCAGCGACGGCGAGGCGGTCATCGGAGACAAGCGGCGAGCGGCAGAGAGGGCAATTGAACTTGAGGTGGTCGAGCCAGCCGTCGAAGCATCGGCGGTGGAAGAGGTGGCGGCAGGGGAGGCGTCGGACTTGGTCGCCGTCGGAGAAGGAGTTCTGGCAGACGACGCAGTGGCCATCGGCGGCGACGGAAGCGGCGGAGTAGGTGTAGGAGAGGCGGCGGTTGAGGGAGAGCTGGTCGGAGAGGACGATGAGACTGGCGAGGCCGGATCCGACGGCGCCGAGGAAGGGGTCGTCGGCGACGGCGACGGCGGAGTTAGGGTTTAATCGGGAGAGACGGAGGGATTGGAGGACGGCGAGGAGGAAGGAACGAAGGTTGCTGAGGCCGTTGGCGAAGAGAGCGAGGAGAAGGAGAGGAATTGAATCGGAAGCGACGTCGTTTAGCTGGTTCTGCAACCCCATGTGTGTTTTCTTTCTTTCTTTCTTTCCTGTGAATTTGGATTGTGATTGATTTTGTGATTTGTGAATATAGAGACAGATGTGGGTGTGTGGATTTGGGGATGAGTTAAGAAAGAGAGATGGATAGATATAAAAGAAGAGGGATGTGTATGTGGGTGTGTTTTGGTGTGAGAGGGAAGAGAAGTGAGGAAGAGGAATGAAATTGGAGAGAGAGAAGAGAGAAGAGAAGAGGAAAAGGAGGGATTGTGTGCTTGTGAATTTGAGAGAGAGAGAGGTTAGGTGATAGGCAATATGGAAATAGACTAATAGGTATGGTGAAGCCAAAATCTGTGTCTATCTATGGCTATGTGTGTTTGGCTGTTTGCTTTACCCTTTAGGATTAGGTTCCCAAAGGAAAGAGTTTGGGGTGAAGAAGGCATTATAGGCAATAGGCCTCTTAAGTATTAAGTATCAGTATCAGGATTTATTAACAAAGGTACATTTTAAAGTTTATTTTATTGGTTAATATAGCATCTGATAAACTGAAAAATGGGTTGCACTTACCTAGTTTACCGGATGTAGGCTGCGAGAGTAAATGATCATCCAAGTATCTGCAAGAACTTCACAGGGGGCCCTGCGAAGAATACTCCGACGCTCAAGTTAGTAAGAGAGAAATATGAGAGTAAGAGAGTTCTGAGATGCAAAGATTAGCTAACCTTAAATTGCTGAGTTGAGCCCTATTTATGTAGAGCAGGGGGAGAGAGGTGGTCAGCGCGCGGGGCGGACCACGTAGCCAGACATGATCTCCACCAGCGGAGGTGGTGGAGACCGAGGTTTGCGAAGCAAGACAATCGTGGGTGATTGCGTGTCGACTCTCTTGGCGGGCGCCAGGAAACTGGAGATCGTGGGTGATTAAGGTCGTGACCCACGATCTCCCTTAGCGAAGTTTGCGGGACAAGGCAGTCGTGGGTGACTGCGTTAGTCCGGAGGCGCACGCCGTGACCCAGGGCGGAGCACGGCCGCCTCTAATGTTCAGATGGGCTCCAGTGCGCCCTGTCAGGTTCGGAGGGGCCCGGTTTGAAGGTTACTAAGGCGTACGTCCAAATAGTGATGTATCATCATCTCATATCTTAAAATGTATAGAAATTTATTTAAAAGNCTTTTGGAGTTTGAATCAAGAAGGAGTTCTTGAGTTCAAATGCACTGTAGATTGGTCCCTAGTTCTTTTGGAGAAAAGAACTGAAGGCTAGCACCTTGGTGCCCGAAGAAACTGTTCGTGTGGATTACTGGCAGAGGGAGAACACTGGGAGTGGGCTCCTTGGACACGCCTTGTACAACCAGAGGATTGAAACTCGTGAGGTATACCACTATCTTAAAAGTTTTAAATTCTACTAGCGGATCCGTTCGGGAATTTTAGGACCTAGCGTGTTTTTATTTTAATTTTATATTTGCTTCCGCTGCGTTAGGCCCCTACAATTCCCAACAAGAACAATTCTCACATTTCGGAACCAGTCAAGGAAGTTAGTCCCGGTCAATTTATCCTTCTCAAGGATAGATCGCAGTGACAGTGTTGAAACATTGGTTACCATTTGATTCTACAATTGAGATATGAAAAGTTTAGTTAGCAGAAAAATATATATATCCACCATTTTATAAAACCCAGTAAAATTATTATTAGTGGCTAAGACCCATATTTCACCAAAGTTTACCGTCGCGTAGGCGATCATGCACCCTTAGGTTATTTAGGTAGGTAACTCTTTACCAATCACATCTCATGTGACTCTTAGATCTTTATGGGACTGTATCATCATATGATACTTATTATGGCATGTTTATCCCATCTAATGCCTTGAGGTCCAAATCCGATTTGATAACCCCATTAAGTCACAATAAAATTTGTGAATAGCTAGGCTCAAAACAACGAGGCCGAAGCCCAACCCCATATCATCAAGGCCCACTAAACACCTGTTGCGTAGGCGATCACCGCATTTAACAAACTGAGATTTCAACGAGGCGTTGCGTTGAATCTCCCATTCACCCGTGTCTCCTCAAGGTCAAGGTAAATACGTGTCGCGTAGGCGATCACCCTCCACGATGAACAAGATTTTAACAGGGTGTTTTATTGATGGCATTAAAACTTAAGATTTTTAAAAGGGTTTAATTTAAAAGATCCGTTTTAGGTCCAATTTTAAATCCAATTAAAATTAAACGAGTTGTGCCAAGTGTTTATTTCCCCATGTATCTCATACATATAAACACATGCACGGATCTTGTATCTCATACAAAATCCCATACTCGTATCGTATACGTAGTTGTAGCGTAAAATTAAATATTGCATGTTAAAATTCGCACCCCTAGGCATACATCTAGCGCATTGCATCTCATACAAAATACTAAATGTATAAAACACACTGTATTTAGATATGGCTCATCTACCCTATAATCCCCTCAAGCCAATGAGAGAATTTTTCTAAAAGAAAAATAAAATTACATTGGGAAAAACCTCAGTTACATTGAGGTGTAAAAAAAACATAAAAATTACATCGGAATATAGGGAGACGACACGCAGGCCGTATTTACCAAAAATCCTAGAGCCATATCCAACACCATATAAAACATACATGAACAATTCACATATTAATATATCAAACACGACATATGACAACACATACAAAAAAACGATTTTTCAAAGTGTTCAATTAGGGTTTGTGCAATTTTGACATGCCTTCTTGAAAGATTAAGCCTTGTATCAATAATTATAGAATTCAAGAATCACATTCAAGAATTCAAATTATTGGCCCAAAAATTTTAAAATTAATAATTTTAATAAATTTTCAGCCACCCCACAATAATTATAATTAAAACAATTCTAATTATAATTATATAGGAATTTCGACCAAGGGCTTAAAATTCAAAAACAATTTTCCAAATCAATCCAATTGATTTCCTATGTATCATATGCATATAATTTGCACCAATTTTAGATAGATTCCAAAACTTTGTGGTGGATCTTTTCGCAAAACACTTTTAGCATACAATTGAAAGCGGTAAACACACAATCATACATCTCATGTATAATCACCAAAAACTAATACAGACACAAAATAGCGTGGCTCTGATACCACTGTTGGGAAATAACAGAGCGCCGCGCAGCGGAAGAAAAAATAAAATTTAAAACAAAACAGGCGCACCCCTGTGATTTCTTTCCCAGGATCCGCTATATGAGTCTATATCAGAAGAAGGAATAGAATTTTACCCAAATCAATCGGTAGCTTTCGTGATTGCGATGCTGAGAAGTCCACTCCAAGTGTGCTTCCTCTGCCGGTGATCCACACGAACAGTTTTGGAGATGCCCAGGTGCTAGCCTCCTTCACTTCTTCCCAAGTGAATACAGGGAACTCTATCTACGGTGTTCTTGAAATTCAAGAACAATTCTTGAACTCCAAAGAAAAGTGGCGCCTGTGATCAAGAATCAAATTCTTGATCTCACACAAGCCCTAATAATGGTGTTTAGGGTTTGGCCGATTTTTCTCTCACTAAGGGAAGAATCGACTTTCACTCTTTCTCTCTCCAAAATTAGGGTTGGCCGAATTTTTTGGTGTCTCTCACAAGGTGCAAGTCAAAATTCACTCTTGTGTGTGTTACGTTATGAAAGTCGACTATTGCCTCCTTATTTGTAGAGTTTGGGAGTTAATAATTATAATTTAGGGAATCCCTAAATTAGTGTATTATCAAATTATAAAATTATGAGATTACAATAATATCATAATTTTAGGCCTTGAATTCCTAATTAAAATATTACCTTAATATCTTAATTTGAATTCAAAATGCAATCTTTGAGAATCCAAATGCAAGATCAAATCTGGCTCTTGATTCCCACCTCAATGCGCCATCTCCCACCATTTTTAAGGAATTTAATAAATCAAAATAACAATCCTAATTCTTAGGAAGTTATAACCAACTTATTATCTTCCAACAATATTGAATTAAAATATTACCCTAATATCTTTAATTCAAATTTTGAATCTTGAATATCAAAATCAAATCTTGAATTCAAATTCAAATTCAAGTCATGACTTTAATTAACAAAACATTTCGATTAATTAAAATCACTTTATATGAGGTGCCACCCTCATCCCCATTATCCTAATATTAGTGAATTTAATAAATCAATAATCTCCTAACTTTTAGGAAGCTTATTTAATTTATCATTCCCTAATATTATAAATAAGAATATAATGTTGGAGATTGTGCCCCAGGGCCAATCATTTTATGTAAAATGTTATGAACAATTGGATTAATTTATAGAGATAAATTATGTTGTTATCATAATTAGCATGTTTACTATGATAGCGTCCGTGATTGATTATGTGATAATTAATCTAAATCTGTCCCTGGTCGATTGTTTTCGTGGGAGCGAAAATGAACTAAGACCAGCATGACCTCGGTGCATAGAGATGCATGCACTAGATGCTGGAACGAGAGTCATGGTGCAACTATGTAAAGGGTTACAAGTTGCTGGACTGACCCGGAGAGTCCTGCATGGGTTCAGTCATCAGCTTGCCTCTCCTGTACGCCTGTCATGACGCCTTAGACCTGAGGTCATCATTATTCCGGCGTTGCAGTTGTTAGACTTTGGCCTAGTCTAACGTTGCCCGTAGCAGGGTAGCCATTAGCGCTAGGTACGGGTTTGGTTGATTGCCGTGCTGAGGAATGTGGTTTGGCCAAGATGGGATTTTGTCCCTCATTAAATGAGAGATATCTAACTGGCGCCCTCGATGAGTCTGTCCAAGGAAAGGAGTGGCCACTCAGTATATTGGGACTTACTCAAGAAGATCGAGAAAGTTGTGGTTTGGATTATGGATGACTTTCCTGTGCCTAATCCATGACCAAGATATCGTAGGACAATAGGGTCTATGACAAGGAGGTACTAAGGTTAAGTCGGTTTTGGTAAAAACGATAACTCACGTGTTTTGGGTAGTCGTGATGGCTTGCTAGAATCCGCTCACGACTTGTAGTTCATAGAGATGGCTTGTTGCCAACTTCACGTGGGGCCTGCTGGGTCACACATGAGCAGGATCAGGACACCGCTTAAAGGGACACGAATTAGGGTTAATTCGTGGGTCGCTCTGGTGACACAATTTAAGACATAACAAAATGTCTGGGACATTAAGTCTTGTCTTAAATAATCTACAGTTGTGATATATTTAAATTTGTGGGACAAGTGTAAATATAATAATTGTTAAATGATTAATAGGGATTAATTATTTACAATTATAATATTAGGGAATAAGAAATCAGATAAGGTTCCTAAAAGTTAGGAGATTATTGATTTATAAAATTCTCTAAAATTAATTTGAGGGTGGCGCCTCTTTGATGATCTTATTAATAAAAATGTTTTATTAATTAAGTCATGAGTTTGAATTCAAAAGATTTGATGTAGATTTCAAAAGATTTGAATCAAAGATTTTAGGGTAATATCTTAACTCATAATCTTTGGAAAATCATGACTTCCTAATTGTTAGGAATGGTTTTGGATTATAAAATTATGAGAAAAATGGGAGCATATGGCGCATGGCATCTTGTGGGTCCCTAGGGAAGATTTGATCTTCCATTTGATTCTCTAAGATTACGATTTGAATTTGAATTGAAATATTAAGTAATATTTTAATTGGAAATTCAATTCATGAAGTCATGATATTATGATTTTGGAATTATAATAATGCTCTAATTTTAAATAAAACCCTAGGGGTCTAGGCGACTTGGGTAGCAATACAATTCATTTTGTAAAATTTGTTTTCTTCCCTAGAGAGAGAAGAGAGCAAGTCGCCACCTTCAAGACCTAGAGAGAGAAATTTGTCCTTCTTCTCCAAGAGTGAGTGAGAGGTCTATTTTCTCCATAGCTAGGGTTTTGAGAGTAGGAAAACAAAAGGAGTTTTGTGCTTTCCTGCTGCTTGCGCCACCTTGTGTCTAGATTCAAGAAGGAGTTCTTGAACTCATACGCTGTAGATTCGGTCCCTGGTTCTTTTGGAGAAAAGAACAGAAGGCTAGCACCTTGGTGCCCGGAAAACCGTTCGTGTGGATCACCGGCGGAGGAAGGACGCGTCACGTGGACTTCTAGGTAATACCCCGTACAACCAAACCGATTAGAATTCGTGAGGTATACCACTATCTTAACAGGTTTTAAATTCAACTAGCGGATCCGTTCGGGAAATCTAGGGCTGGCGCATTTAAATTTTAATTTTGTATTTTGCTTCCGCTGCGTTTTGCGCTGGGATTTCCCCAACATATAATTGTAAATAGATTAACCCAATTAACTATTAACAATTAATATATTTAAACTTGTCCAACAAATTTAAATATTACAAACGTAGATATTTATTTAAGACAAGATTTCATGTCCTAAGACATTCAACTATGTCTTAAATTGTGTCACCAAAGTGACCCACGCATTAACCCTAATTCGTGTCCCAATGCAGCATCTTGATCCTGCTCATGTGTGACCCAGCAGGCCTCATGTGAAGTTGGCAACAAATCATCTCTATGACTCACAAGTCGAGAGCGGACTCTAGCAAGCCATCACGACTACCCAAAACACGTGAGTTATCGCTTTAACGCCAAAACGACTTAACCTAAGTAACATCTTGAAATGATCCCTATTGTCACACGATATCTTGGTTCTAGATAAGGCTCGGGAAAGTCATCCTTAATCCAAACCACAACTTTCTCGATTCCCTGAGTTAGTCTCATTTCCTTGTATGGCCATACATTCCTTGGATAGACTCATCGAGGGTGCGCCAGTTAGATATCTCTCATCTTTAATGAGGGACAAAATTCCATCTTGGTCAACCACATTCCTCAGCACGGTAAACAACCAAACCTGTACCTAGCCTGTTTGGCTACCCTGCTACGGGCAACGTTGGACTAGGCCAAAGTTTGACATCTACAACGCCAGAATAGTCAAGACCTCAGGTCTAAGGGCATCTTGACAAGAGTACAGGAGAGACTCGCTTATGACTAAAACCCATGCAGGACTCTCCGGGTCGGTCCAACAACTTGTAACCCTTACATCATTGCACCATGATTCTCGTAAAGCATCTAGTGCATGTATCTCCATAAAATGATAAAAATAAAACGCCTAGGTCCTAGAATTCCCGAACGGATCCGCTAGCAGAATTTAAAACTTTTAGATAGTGGTATACCTCACGAGTTTCAATCTGATGGTTGAACAAGGCGAATCCAAGGAGCCCACTCCCAGCGTTCTCCCTCTGCCAGTAATCCACACGAATAGTTTCTTTGAACACCGAGGTGCTAGCCTTCAATTCTTTTCTCCAAAAGAACTAGGGACCAATCTACAGACCTCTGAACTCAAGAACTCCTTCTTGAAACAGCAATTGAGGTGGCGCTTAGAAGAAACCCCCCACAAGAACTCCTTCTTGCCTTTTCTTCTCTCACAAACCCTAATGATGGAGTCTAGTCGATTTTCCCTAACTCTTAGAGCAAAAGTCGACTTTTCTCTCTCTTGGTGCAAAGGTGCGATTTTCTCTCTCTCTCTTCTAGGAGGAAGAAAATCAAAACTAGGGTTGTATACTTGCTTGTCAAGCTTATGGGGCAAGTCGACTTGCCTCATATATATAGACAAAAATTTGGTGATTTAATTATTCCTAAAATCAACATATTCTGATAATATAATTATTTTAGGACTTGAATTTATAATTAAAATATTACCTTAATATTTTAATTTAAATTCAAACTGCAATCTTGGAGAATCAAATGAGAGATCAAATCTCTCATTGGGACCCACCATTCATGCGCCATCTCCCTCTCCCTTTTCCTTGGAATTTTATAAATAAAAAACTTTCCTTAATTTATGATTTACCAAAGATTCTGAGAGGAGATCTCACCAAATCTGTTTGAATCAAATCTTTTGATATCTCCATCAAATCTTTTGAATTCAAACTTATTATTTGAATTAATAAAACTATTTTATTTATCCAAATAATCTAAAAGAGGCGCCACCCTCATCTAATTATTGGGGAATTCAATAATTTCCTAACTCTTAGGAACATTATCTGAATTATTTTCCCTAATATTTTAATTGTAAATAATTAATCCCCATTAATCATTCAACAATTATATTATTTAAATTTGTCCCACAAACTTAAATATTACACATCCGTAGATCAATTAAGACAAGACATAATGTCCTAGACATTTCCTCTGTGTCTTAAATCGTGTCACCGGAGTGACCCACGAATTAACCCTAATTCGTCTCCCTTTCAATGGTGTTCTGTTCCTGCTCATGTGTGACCCAACAGGCCCCACGTGAAGTTGGCAGCAGGTCATCCCCATGACCTACAAGTCGTGAGCAGACTCTAGCAAGCCATCACAACTACCCAAAACACGTGAGTTATCGTTTTTACCAAAATGACTTAACCTCAGTACCTCCGTGTCAGAGATCCTATTGTCCTACGATATCTTGGTCATGGACTAGGCACAAGAAAGTCATCCATAATCCAAACCGCAACTTTCTCAATTCCCTGAGTAAGTCCCAATTCCTGAGTGGCCACTCCTTTTCCTGGACAGACTCATCGAGGGCGCCAGTTAGATATCTCTCATCTAATGAGGGACAAAATCCCATTTTGGCCAATCCACATTCCTCAGCACGGCAATCAACCAAACCCGTACTTAGCCATTATGGCTACCCTGTTACAGGCAGCGTTAGACTAAGCCAAAGTCTGACAACTACAACGCCGGAATAATGATGACCTCATGTCTAAGGCATCGCTACAGGCGTACAAGGAGAGGCAAGCTGATGACTAAACCCATGCAAGACTTTCCGGGTCAGTCCAGCAACTCGTAACCCCCTTACGTAATTGCACCATGACTCTCGTCCCAGCATCTAGTGCATGCATCTCTATGCACCGAGGTCATGCTGGTCTTAGTTCATTTTTGTTCCCACGAAAACAATCGACCAGGGACGAATTTAGATTAATTATCTCATAATTAATCATGGACGTTATCATAGTAAACATGCTAATAACATGATAACACATTAATTTATCTTCCATAAATTAATAATATGTTCACAACATATTTACATAAAATGATTGGCCCTAGGGCACAATCTCCAACAGACTCCCACTTGCACTAGGGTACAATCATTAATCTAGCTGTTCCTACTCCTAGGTTCACTGATCAATGTGTCTAATCCCCATCGACGATACATGTCGCTCATGTATAACCCTTGCAAGAGGTTTAGTCAGAGGATCAACAACGTTGTCCTCGCCTGCTACTTTGCATATCTTTACATCACCTCTGTCAATCATCTCCCTGACAAGGTGAAAACGTCTGAGTATATGTTTGGTCCTCTGGTGGGACCGTGGCTCCTTGGCTTGTGCAATAGCGCCACTATTGTCACAATACAGGGTTACGGGATCAGAAATGGTCGGAACCACCCCAAGCTCGGAGATGAACTTTCTAATCCACACAGCCTCCTTTGCCGCATCCGATGCTGCAATATACTTGGACTTCGTTGTAGAATCGGCAATCGTGCTTTGCTTGGAACTCTTCCAACTCACGCTGCCGCCGTTCAGGAGAAACACATATCCTGACTGCGATTTAAAGTCATCTTGGTCGGTTTGGAAACTAGCATCTGTGTAACCCCTTACACATAGCTCCTCATCAGTTCCACCGTACACCAAGAATTCATCCTTAGTCCTTCTCAAGTACTTAAGGATATTCTTGACAGCGATCCAATGATCCTCACCAGGGTCTTGTTGGAATCGGCTCGTCATACTTAGGGCAAACGACACATCAGGTCGAGTACATAACATGGCATACATGATGGATCCTATGGCCGAGGCATAGGGAATTCCACTCATGCGCCCTCACTCAACAAGTGTCTTGGGACATTGTTTCTTGCTCAGGGTCAGCCCATGATTTATTGGGGTGAATCCCTTCTTGGAATCCTGCATATTGAACCTCTTCAATACCTTATCCAAGTATGTACTCTGACTCAATCCGAGAAGCCTCCTAGATCTATCCCTATAGATCTTAATGCCTAGTATGTAGGCAGCTTCTCCCAAGTCCTTCATTGAGAAAGATTTTCCTAACCAGGATTTTATAATCTCTAAGGTTGGTACATCGTTTCCAATGAGTAGTATGTCATCGACATACAGTACCAAGAATACTATAGTACTCCCACTAACCTTCTTGTAAACACAAGGTTCGTCAGGGTTTTGCAAGAAGCCAAACTCTTTGACTACGTCGTCAAAACGGTGATTCCAACTCCTGGATGCTTGCTTCAATCCATAAATGGATCTCTGAAGCTTGCATACCATGTCTGGTGCCTCAGGACATACAAACCCCTTAGGTTGTATCATATACACATCCTCAGGCAGCCTTCCGTTAAGGAACGCTGTTTTGACATCCATTTGCCATATTTGATAGTCATAATATGCGGCTATGGCAAGGAGGATCCTAATGGATTTGGCCATTGCAACAGGTGAAAACGTTTCGTCATAGTCTATACCATGACATTGCGTAAATCCCTTCGTAACCAGCCTCGCCTTGAAGACGTTGATGTTGCCATCCATGTCTGTTTTCTTCTTCAAAACCCACTTGCACCCTACGGGTTTTACCCCTTCGGGTGGAGCGACCAAGGTCCATACCTTGTTGTCGTACATAGATTGCATCTCAGCCTTCATGGCTTCAACCCATTTCTCTGAGTTGGGATCTACGATGGCCTCTTGATAGGTGGTAGGTTCACCACGCTCTGTGAGCAACACATCCTTGTTTTCGGTCACGAGAAATCCGTAATATCTCTCTGGTTGATAACGTGTTCTATCAGACCTTCGTGGTCCTTGTGTTTGTAGAGGAGCTTCCACAATATCTTGTGGAACTTCTCTAGTTTCCGTCTGCGCCTCTAGCGTGTCTTATGGAACTTGAACTTCTTCAAGCTCTATCTTACTCCCACTGTTTCTCTTGGAAACTAGATCCTTCTCCAAGAAGAATCCACTCCTGACTACAAACACTTTGTTGTCAGCTGGGCAGTAAACAGACACTTGAGGGATTTGGGTGACAGTTTATCATTAGCTTGCTGCTTAACGTAAACCTCACATCCCCAAACCTTGAGGTAAGACATAGTGGGACTCCTCCAACTCCATATCTCATGTGGTGTCTTCTCAACAGCCTTGGGCGGAACACGGTTAAGTGTGAAAGCGGCAGCTTCTAGAGCGTACCCCCAAAAGGATGGCGGAAGATCAGTTTGACTCATCATAGATCGAACCATATCCAATAGAGTTCGATTCCTCCTCTCAGAGACACCATTCCACTGTGGTGTTCCAGGTGGAGTTAGCTGTGAGACTATCCCACAACTACTAAGATGATCAATGAAGTCTTGACTCAAATACTCGCCTCCTCGATCAGATCGTAGGATCTTGATTTTCTTGTCAAGCTGGTTCTCAACTTCATTCTGAAATCTTTTGAACATCTCAAAAGACTCTGACTTATGCTTCATCAGGTAGACATACCCATATCTACTGAAGTCGTTAGTGAACGTAATGAAGTAGGAGTAACCTCCTCTAGCACTGATACTCATGGGTCCACATACATCGCTATGTATGATCCCCAACAAGTCAGATGCCCTTTCACTGCGGCCAGTGAAAGGCGCCTTTGTCATTTTACCAAGTAGACAAAATTCGCAAGCATCATATGATTCAAAATCAAATGAGCTTAGAAGTCCATCTCTATGGAGCTTCTCTAGGCGTTTCTCGTTTATATGGCCTAAACGACAATGCCAGAGGTATGTAGGATTAGACTCGTTAGTCTTAATCCTTTTTGTATCGATGTTATAGATTTCGTTATTATGTCTTTGTTCCAATTGTAAGATATAGTGGTTATCATGCAGATCACCATAAGCATATAACACATCATTCTTATAAATTGAACATCTTCCATTTCCATTCATGAAAATAAATCCTTCCTTATCCAAATAAGAAAGTGATATAATGTTAGAACTAAGAGATGGTACATAATAACAATTGTTTAATAACAAAACCAGCCCAGTGGGCAAAACTAGCTCGTATGTTGCTACAGCAACAGCAGCAACCCTTGCTCCATTGCCCACACGTAGGTCCACCTCGCCTCTGCTCAGCTTTCTACTTCTTCTCAACCCCTGCACATTAGTACATATGTGAGAACCACAAGCAGTATCCAATACCCAAGTGGTAGGAGTAGACAAGTGAACGCCTATAACAAAGATACCTGAAGTAGAGGCTTCGCTCTTCTTCTTCTTCTTCAGATCTTCCAAGAACAACTTACAGTTTGTCTTCCAGTGTCCCGGCTTCTGGCAGAAGAAACAGACTGTATCCTTATTGGGCTTTGCCTTCTTGGCAGGCGGCGGGTTAGGCTTACCCGCAGGCTTGGTCCCACCAACCTCGGCGTCTCCTTTCCTCTTTCCTTTGCCCTTACCCTTTCCCTTGTTCTGAATAGTAAGACAGTGCTAGGCGCCTTCTTAATAGATGCCTCAGCAGTCTTCAGCATCCCATGCAGTTCAGAAACGGTCTTCTCCATGCCATTCATATTAAAGTTTAAGACAAACTATTCATAACTTCTAGGTAGCGAATTCAGGATCAAATACCTCGCTAGCTCTGGCACAATGGGAAAACCCAGCCTGGCAAGGTGATCTATGTACCCCTGCATCTTCAAGACGTGGGCACTAACAGATCCACCTTCTGCCATCTTACAAGAGTATAGAGCCTTTGCTGTCTCAAATCTCTCTTGCCTTTCCTGTACTTGGAACATTTCCCTGAGATGTGTTATTATCTCATATGCCCCTTTGTTCTCCAAGTTCTTTTGAATCTCGGGAACCATGGTTACCAGCATAAGACAGGCAACGTCCACAGAGTCACTTTGATGCTTCTCGTAAGCATCTCTCTGTGCTCTTGGAGCGTTTGCAGCAGGCTGTTCAGGGATGGGGTACTCTAGGACATAGAGCTTTCTTTCCTGGGTGAGAACAATTGTCAGATTTCGGTACCAGTCAAGAAAGTTAGTCCCAGTCAACTTGTCCTTCTCAAGGACAGATCGCAGTGATAGTGTTTGAACGTTCGTTGCCATTTCTACAATTTAGATATGAAAAGCTTTAATTAGCAGGAAAAATAAAGTTGTATCCACCATTTTATAAAACCCAGTAAAATTTATTATTAGTGGCTAAGATCCATATTTCACTAAAGTTTACCGTCGCGTAGGCGATCATGCACCCTTTAGTTATTTAGGTAGGTAACTCCTTACCAATCACATCTCCATGTGACTCTTAGATCCTTATGGGACTGTATCATCTCATGATACTTGTTATGGCATGTTTTGTTGGGAATCCTAGGCGCCTAAGGCAGCGGAAGCAAAAATAAAATTAAAAAAAAACGCCTAGGTCCTATGATTCCCGAACGGATCCGCTAGTAGAATTTAAAACTTTTGGTTAGTGTTATACCTCAGAGTTTCAAATCGATGGTTGTACGGGGCGAGTTCCACGGAGTCCACTCCCAGAGTTCTCCCTCTGCCAGTAATCCACACGAACAGTTTCTTTGATCACCGAGGTGCTAGCCTGCAAATTCTTTTCTCAAAAGAATTTCCGGGACCAATCTACAGACCTCTGAATTTCAAGAACACCTTCTTGATAATTCAGATATAGAGGTGGCGCTAGAAGAATCCCCCCACAAGAACTCCTTCTTGCCTATTCTTCTCTCAAAACCCTAATTTTAGAGCTAAAGTCGAAATTCCCTAACTCTTAGAGAAAGTCGACTTTCTCTATGTGTGTGTGCAAAGGATTATTTTCTCTCTCTAACTCTTAGGAGGAAAATCAAACTAGGGTTTCTCACACTTGTGTTTGGGGCAAGTCGACTTGCCCCCTTTAAATAGGGAGAATATTTGGTGATTTAATTATTCCTAAAATAAAGATATTTTGATAATATAATTATTTTAGGCCTTGAATTTATAATTATAATATTAC